>CAWUFW010022618.1:0-91530 GCA_963921515.1 Calotriton arnoldi
TTTGCGATGGTTATCACACATTCTTGAGAATATGCCCCCTAGTTTCCTATGCTTCCCTAGAGGAAGGAGTGGATATAATGCCACTGTACCCTAAGCCATGTCAATTAACTTGTCAGCTTTGTAGTTTCTGATACATATTGCCAGTTGGGAACAAGACCTTTGCAAGGTTTCCTTCATTGTCATCGCACTCACCCGTGGGTTTGGAAATGTGAGACAGACAGTTTACTATGCATAGCACATTATGGATCGTTCTGTGAATCCCATATCCAGAATTTAATATCTACTCCTTCTCCCTTCTCCTCAGTATCGTTGAGCACTTCTGCTAAACAACAAAACGAAGTTGAAAAATTGACTCGCTTATATAAAAAGCATATTCGCACAGAGCTACATGGACATTTCCTGTTGGAGCATTTAAAAGCCGGAACAATTCCCTGGGGTCTACAGGTCAAAAATATACCGGTCATATTCACTGATGACCCTGAGTATAGAAAAGGTTTTAGCTTTATAAACACTAAATGCAGTCGAGACTTAATGGTCCATACGATCGAAACTGCACAAAGAGTGTGTAAAAAAGAAGCTGATGAACTTGAACTACTAATACAGGCAGTGAAGGATAACCATACAGTTTTAGAAGCAACAAGTCTCTTGGATAAAATAGAGAAAGAAATTCTTACGTTTAAGGATAACACCATTGCGTTTAAATCACAAAAGTTTGAGAGGGATACTAAATCTTTTAATATAGATCAGGTATACCCATTTCTTAAAGACGAATTCTATACTTCTACTGACTCACGTCGAGCCCTTTCCAGTTATCAGGGACGGTCTAGGAATAGGTTCCTCATGTTTTCAGAAACATCGTCGTCAGATTCATCTGGAGACTTAGACCCTAGAGAAGGTACGTCCAAAAGGCAGGTGGCTTTTTTAGACAAAGGCAATCAAAAGCCCCGCGGAAGATTCAAACCCCAGCCATGGGAGATGCGGACTCGCCGCCAGTTTTACAAATCATAAAACCATCATCTATTGTGAATCTTTCTCAAAAACAACTGTCTCATGATGAAGAATCAGTGCTGGAATTGGGTTTGAAATTTGTTCCAAATAAAGTAACGGACTTTACAAGATTGAAACTAGAGGCAATTGAATTTTGTCTTAAGGTTCGCCTTAAAGCTTTCTTTTTTGGTAAAGACTTTAAAAATAATCAGGAAGTTTCAGGTTTGTCTAATAAATCTAAATTTGTACCATTACCTCAAACTGTTCCCAAAGAAATTGTGGTTTATGAACAGGTGGTTTTGTCAGCCCTTAATCAGTTGGAAAAAAGAAAACGTTCTTTAAGAGAAATATATCGGCTAAACAACAATTGGCCATTAATGATTTGAAGAAGGATACATCAGTAGTTATAAAACAAGCCGACAAGGGTGGGGCAGTCGTCATTTGGCCCAGGGAGATGTACCTTAAGGAAGGTAGACTTCAAGTCTACAACCAGGAATGGTACCGACAAGTGAGAGATGACCCCACGAGATCTATACAGGAACTCAAGTGGGAATACTAAAAGCAGGCTTTGATAGTGGTTTTGTAGGGCCGAAAGAATTTGACTATCTCTATAAGAAATTTCCAAGGATCCCAGTCATTTATTTTTTGCCGAAGATTCATAAGAGACTTAGTGATCCACCGGGGAGACCAATTGTCTCTGGGTGTGATTCTTTGTTGGAACCAATTGCAAAATATGTTGATTTCTTTTTGAAGCCGTTTTTGTCTGATGTGCCATCTTACCTTAGAGACACTACTGATTTTATTACCAAAGTGGAAGGGCAAGAATTTGATGAGAAAACCCAGTGGATGGTGTCGTTTGATGTTACATCACTGTACACTCAGATACCTCAGGATGAGGCATTACAAGTGATTGAAGTATATTTGAAAGGTAGACCACGTCCCCATAGGGTACCTACTTCATTTATTGTCCAACTCGCTGAGGTGGCCCTTCGGAAAAACTACTTCAAATTTGAAGATTCATTTTTTATCCAGGTAAAAGGTTCAGCTATGGGTTGTCCCTTTGCACCTGAGATGGCGGTCCTGTTTATGGCCCAGTATGAGGAGAAATTTGTTTTTAATAACAATCCTTTCAAAGAGAATATCTTGCAGTGGCTACGGTATATTGATGACGTGTGGTGCCTCTGGCAAGGCACCAAAGAGGACCTTGAGATGTTTCATGGTTGGCTTAACAGCCGACATGAAGACATTAAGTTCAGTTTGGTCACAAGTAAGACCTGTATGACATTTCTGGATGTGGATGTGTCACCTGAAGACAACTGTTTGACTACCTCCCTTCATCGAAAACCAACTGATAAAAATACGATTTTACATCATAGGAGTGCCCATCCTAGAAGCTTGAAAGAAAATCTTCCGTACGGACAGCTATTGCGGATCCGTCGGAATTGTTCAAGAAAAAGTGATTACGAGCACCATGCAGCTATTTTTCGCGACCAAATGGTATCCAGGGGGTACCCTAAAAAACTGCTAAAACATGCTATAAAAAGGGCCTGGTATACACCACGTGAGGAATTGCTGATTAAGAGGATGAAACCACCATTAGAGAAGTTAGTGTGTGTTACGACTTTCAGCCCTGATTCAAATAAGTTCAAGCAAATTGTTCTTAAGAATTGGCATTTGTTGGAAAATTTGGACTGCCCTTTCCCCAAACCTTTATTTGCCATGAAAAAGAATCAAAGCATTGGCCAGCATATAGTAAGGGCTGATATTTTTCCACCCCAGGTCAAAGGGAGTCTCCGATCACAATGGCATCTGAAACCCATTACAGGCCATCACAAATGCGGAAATTGTTCAGTATGTGAATTCACCATGGAGGGATCAGAATTTATGCATAATTCTATCAAATGGTATCACTCCGATTTCACAAATTGTAAGACAAAAAATGTCGTATATGCGATCATGTGTCCATGCATGAAGCTTTACATTGGTAAGACCAACCAGCAGGTGAACCAACGGATTACACAGCATCGATCTCGTATCAAAAAGAAAGTACTGACAGCGCCCATGGTTGAACACTTTGTTGAGAAATCTCATTCTGAAAAAGATATGAAGTGGACAGTGCTTTTCGTTTTGAATACTACACAACGAATGGTTGATATAGACACAGCTTTGATCCAGAAAGAGACATATCTTATTCTTAAGTTTAATTGTATAGTGACTGGGCTCAATGGGATGTCAGAGTTATCGCGTACATAGTTCTTTATCGGCTAAACTACATGTCCCAGAATGCCCCCTTCGTGGTAGGTACAGACAGCTACTTTATTGGCTGTTGGGTTTTATTATAAATCCCATGAGGCTTAGCGCCGAATGATGCTTTGATGCTCCCGCAGGAAATGTTCCCGCTCGAATGACGGCAGTAATGAGCAACTAAGTAGCTCCTGAAGTGAGTTCAATATCATTACTTCAATTGTTTGTTTTAACAAAAAGCTTATGGTGTTACTTCAGTGGCGATCTGCACTGTTGGTAACTTTCATTAATTTTGTTGTAGATTCGCCAGAAGTGTTCGAATTCAATTTCGCTTGATGCGCGACTTCCCCTTCGGTCCGAAGGTATGCGTGTCTTCCCTTCCCTCCCCTTTCCTTTTTTGGCCTTTGTTGTTGTTAAGGTGTATAAGTTTTTATGAGCGACCGTATATGCTTACTAGCTTTCCGGTTGTGTTTACAGAGTAACAGGACGGGTTGAATATCGTATTCGTTCAGCCATGAGTGGTCTGCTCTGAAGCACCACAACACGCGATTTTGCGATCAGTTTCGCAGAACGTTTTCAAAATAAAGCATTACAGGTAATTGGCTTGGCAGTTGTGTTCCGAAACTTTGGAGGTAGAAGGGAGTATGCGTTACATAAAAGTTTTATAGATTAGGTTTATCATTTTTCATAGATTTTTTTGCATCGTTTGTTTTTTAGATTATCGTGGAATATCTACACAATTAAGAGGCCCTGATGATAAGCGCAGTCCAGCAAGCCTGCGCTTTGAAACGCGTTGGCATTTCTTTTTCATCATTGTGGAACGTTTGAAAAATACATGTTGGTGTAATTAATTTGTTTTCTCAACTTGAATAACTGTTGTTCCCTTTGTCCAGGCGTTGCCTTACTTGATGGCTCTATTTGTAAGTCTGAAGGCTAGCCATGTGTTTAATTTATTATGATGCAAACGACTACGAATTGCTTTTGTGATAATGTGTTGTTGATTATTTGTTATTGATGTACTGTATTTGTACGTTGTTTTTGTCCAAATGGTGTATGTTATTTATTGACAAAGTGATGTATGTTTTATTTGTTTAATTATTGAGTGTGATCCTTTTTTCTATTTTTTAAAATGATGAAAACAAATATAATTTTTTTTAATAAATTGAAATAAATAACTATAATCAGACATTACAAATTGGTTGTTTGATTTAAAGCTGTAAAGCAATTTAGCACTAAATTATAAAAGAGGCAGGTATCTTTTTGTGGATCATAAGTATTACGGCCCTACCTGCTTCTTGTTCAATGGGCCTAACCCCTCTTGTGGTTCCAACTTTCTAAAATTGGCATTTTCAAAATTGTGACTTAAAATCTGATTTTACTCTGAAAGAGAGTACTAAATTACAATTCTTTAGATACCAAATTCGACTATCCCACCTGCTCCCAACTGAAAGTTAGTACTTACTAAATGTAATAAGGTAACCCAATGTTATCCTATGATTTTGAGAGTTTTCCCCTGCCAATACATGTAAATGTTTAAAGAACATGTCCAACTTTTTAAATACACTGCACCCTGCCCTATGGGCTATTTAGGGCCTACCCTAGAAGTGACATATATGTATTAAAAAGGAAGGATTGAGCCTGGCAAGAGGTTTATCTTTCCAAGTCGAAATGGGAGTTTAAAACGACAATCATAGGCTGCAATGGCAGACCTGGGACATGCTTGACAGGCTACTTAATTGGGTGGCACAATTAGTGTTACAGGCCCACTAGTAGTATTTAATGTACAGGCATCAGGTACATGTTGTACCACTTAACTAGGGACTTATAAGTGAATTAAATATGCCAATTGGGTGCAAGCCAAAGTTCTCATGTTTTAGGGAGTGAGTACACGCACTTTAGCAGTGGTTACTAGTGGTAAAGTGCACTGAGATCAGCAAAAAATGGAAGAGTAAGGCAAAATGTTTGGGGGAAGACCACCCTAAGGTTCACAGGTCTAACACTTGGTTACATTTCAAATTTCATGTTAGGCAAACATTTGAACTTTCATGTGATTCTTGTCCACTGGAGATTGGTTCAAGCAGAAATTGTCTCAAAGAGACATTTTCTACTTGAGCCAGCCTCCTGCCACTATCTTGAGTAACTTTTCTAAATGCATTATGCCCTTGTCTACAAAAGTCAAAGTCACACGTGATACCAGCCAAAAACCTTTTATACACCTCTCAATATCTTGCATAATTTCCTTGAAATTTTGAGAAAACAATTGTGCAAATTACACAGAGGCTGCATTTTAACCCCTTTGCTGCTAGGCCTTTTCCCCCCCTGTGCTAAGCCTTTTTTTGGCTATTTGGGGGAGTTCGCGCTTAGGCCCCTGTAACTTTTTGACCACATAAGGTATCTACGCCAAATTTGCGTCCTTTTTTTCCAACATCATGGGGATTCTAAATGTACCCACGGTTTTTGGATTCCCCTGGAGGGGACCCAGAAATTAGCCAAAATACAGCTAAATTTAGTTTTTTTTGGGAAAAATGCAAAAAAGGGCTACAGATGAAAGCGTCTGGTTTTTTCCTGCAAATGGTATCAAAAAGGGGTTGTGGTGCTGAAATCACCATCTTCCCAGCTTTCAGGGACAAGCAGACTTTTGTCAGAAAACCTAAATTTTTACACAGTTTTGGCATTTTTCTGGGACATAGCCTATTTTTGCTATTTTTTGTGCTTTCAACCTCCTTCCAGTTAATGGTAGAAATGGGTATGAAAGCAATAATGGATCCTGGAAATCTATACATTTTTGAAAAGTAGACAAAATTCTGAATTCAGCAAGGGGTAATTTGTGTAGCTCCTTCAAGGTTTCTTTATAGAAACAAACAGTTAAATATAGGAAAAATTGAAAATTAGTTGAAAAAAACAGCCATTTGTGTCAACGTTTTCACTGTAACTTCTTCTAATTATGACAGCTATTTGAAAGCAATATAATGTTACATCCGCTGGACCTTTCTGGTTGTGGCAATATATAGGACTTGTAGGTTCACCAAGAACCCGACGAACCCAGAGTCAATAACTGAGCAGCGTCTTGCAATGGTTTTTTATTATGTACCGGGTATATAGCAATTATTTTGGGAAAATGTATACATGGAAAAATTGGTATGAAAGACACCTGTGTATTTCTGAAATGGGAACAAAATATAGAGTTTAGAAACCAGGTCGTTTTGTGATAGGCAATTTTGATGTCGCCTCAATACGTTTTGGGCCCTTGCCTGTCGCGGGTACTTGTGCCTCCCACATGAGTGAGGCACCATTTTTATCGGGAGACCTGGGGGAACACTGGGTGGTAGGAAATTTGTGTCAGCCCGGTGATGCCACAACTTTCCCACACAAAAATGAGTGGAAAAAGTGATTTTTTTCAGCAAATTTGAGGTTTGCTGGGGATTCTGGGTAAGAAAACGTTGGGGGATCCAGGCAAGCCATACCTCCCTGTAATCCCCCGGGTGTCTAGTTTTCAGAAATGTGTGGGTTTGGTAGGTTTCCCTAGCTGGCCGCCGAGCACGGGTCCAAAAATTCAGGTGACCCCCCTTGCAAAACCAGGTCGTTTTGTGATAGGCAATTTTGATGTCGCCTCAATACGTTTTGGGCCCTTGCCTGTCGCGGGTGCTTGTGCCTACCACACGAGTGAGGCACCATTTTTATCGGGAGACCTGGGGGAACACTGGGTGGTAGGAAATTTGTGTCAGCCCGGTGATGCCAGAACTTTCCCACACAAAAATGTGTGGAAAAAGTGATTTTTTTCAGCTAAATTTGAGGTTTGCAGGGGATTCTGGGTAATAAAACGTTGGGGGATCCACGCAAGCCATACCTCCCTGGAATCCCCCGGGTGTCTCGTTTTCAGAAATGTGTATGTTTTGTAGGTTTCCCTAGCTGTCCGCCGAGCACGGGGCCAAAAACCCAGGTGACCCCCCTTGCAAAACCAGGTCGTTTTGTGACAGGCAATTTTGATGTCGCCTCAATACGTTTTGGGCCCTTGCCTGTCGCGGGTACTTGGGCCTCCCACACGAGTGAGGCACCATTTTTATCGGGAGACCTTGGGGAACGCTGGGTGGTAGGAAATTTGTGTCAGCCCGGTGATGCCACAACTGTCCCACACAAAAAAGGGTGGAAAAAGTGATTTTTTCAGCTAAATTTGAGGTTTGCAGGGGATTCTGGGTAAGAAAACGTTGGGGGATCCACGCAAGCCATACCTCCCTGGAATCCCCCGCGTGTCTAGTTTTCAGAAATGTGTGGGTTTGGTAGGTTTCCCTAGCTGGCCGCCGAGCACGGGGCCCAAAAACCCAGGTGGCCCCCCTTGCAAAACCAGGTCGTTTTGTGATAGGCAATTTTGATGTTGCCTCACTAGGTTTTGGGCCCTTGCCTGTCGCGGGTACTTGACCCACCCACACAAGTGAGGTACCATTTTTCTCGGAAGACTTTGGGGAATGCGGGGTGGGTGGAATTTTGTGGATCCACGCAGATTCCAGAACTTTCCACCACAAAAATGTTAGGAAAATGTGGGTTTTTAGACAAAGTTTGAGGTTTGCAAGGGATTCTGGGTAACAGAACCTGGTGAGAGGCACACAAGTTACCCCATCCTGGATTCCCCTTGGTGTCTAGTTTTCAAAAATGTACAGGTTTGCTAGGTTTCCCTATGTGCCGGCTGCGCTAGGACCCAAAATCCACAGGTAGGCACATCCTGAAGAAAATTCAGTGCCTAGTGGGCATTCTGCCGCCCTGGGGAGGGGGGAAATCGAGGGCTATTGCCCTGATATTCCCCCAAGGGGGGCAGAAAGACTGTGGCTATTCTTTTGGGGGGGGGTGGGGGCATTGGGATGCCCATTCTGGGAAGCCCCCACCCCTACTAATAGAAAAGCCAGCATAATCGCTGGCACCTAGTGGACTTTCTGCCCCCCCGGGGGGGCAGATCAGGGGCTACTGCCACCATATGCCTCCTGGGGGGGGCAGAAAGGCTGTGGCATCTTTTTTGGGGGGTGCGGGCATTGGCATGCCCATTCTGGGCAACCCCCACCCCGAACTTTGAGAAAAAAAATCCCTGGTGGCTAGTGGGCTTTCTGTCCCACCCCGGGGGGGGGGCAGATAAGGGGCTATTGCCCCATCTGCCTCCCGGGGGGGGCAGAAAGACTATCATTTTTTTGGGGGGTGGGGGCCTTGACATGCCCATTCTGGGCATCCCCCACCCCTACCTATCTATAAAAAATAATCCCTGGCACTTAGTGGGCTTTCTGCACCCCCCTCATGGGCAGATCAGGGGCTATTGCCCCCATCTTCCTCCTGGAGGGGCAGCAAGTCTTTATTTTTCTTTGGGGGGGTAGGGTGGGGGCATTTGCATGCCCATTCTGGGCAGCCCCCACCCCGGGCCTATAAAAAAAAGAATCCCTGGTGTCTAGGGTGCTTTCTGCCCCCACGGGGGGCAGATTGGGGGCTACTGCCCCCATCTGCCCCCCAGGGGGGCAGAAAGACTGGAATTTTGTGGGGGGGAGGGGTGGGGGCATTGGCAGTCCCATCTTTGGCAGCCCCCACCCCTAAGTTAATCGTAAAAAAAAAACCCTGGCGTCTAGTGGGCTTTCTGCCCCCCCGGGGGGCAGAAAGACTGTTATTGTGCAGGGGGGGTTGGGGGCTTTGGCGTGCCCATAACGGGCAGCCCCACCCCTAATTTACATAATGAAATAAATCCCTGGTTTCTAGTGGGCTTTCTGCCCCCAGGGGGGCAGAAAGACTGGAATTTTGTGGGGGAGGGGTGGGGGCATTGGCATGCCCATATTGGGCAGCCCCCACCCTAATAACATATGCAACAACAACAAAAATCCCTTGCGTCAAGTGGGCTTTCTGCCCTCCCGGGGCAGAAAGCTGTAATGGTGGCTGTAATGGTGGCGGGGGTGGGGGCATTGGCGTACCCGTTTTGGGCAGCCCCCACCCTAATTATATAGGCCCCAAAAAAAATACCTGGTGTCAAGTGGGCTTTCTGCCCCCAGACTGTATATGCCCAATTTTGTGGGGGGGAGCAAAGGCCCTTGCCCAAGGGGCCGCTCCCCCCTCCCTGGTGTCCAGGGGGTGGATCCCTGCTTGGGGATCGCCCTCCTGGGGCGATCCCCAAGCAGGGATCCACTGGGGAGGGGTACCATTGAAAAGGGGAGATTCTCCCCTTTCCAATGATACCTCTCCCGTCTTTCTACGTGCTCAGGGGGCTGAGATAGCCCCCTGAGCACGTAGAAAGTGAAACTGAAATGAGCCTAAAGGCTCATTTCAGTTTCGGTTTCTGTGAAATGACGACAGCGCGACGTGCGCGCTGATCGTCATTTCACAGAAACCAGGGAGGGGGCCTCGGGAGCTGGGGAAGCTCTTCCCCAGCTCCCGAGGCTTTGGGGGAGAAAAGGAAATCCCTCTGCTGTCTGCAGCAGAGGGATTTCGTGCCCCTGTCCTCATGACGGAATGGTTCCGTCATGAGCACAGGGGCACCGATGCTCATGACGGAACCATTCCGTCATGAGCATCGAAGGGGTTAACAAAGTTGCATAGGGTGCACAATTTACTCATACACATCCATTTGGTCAATCTGAATTGGATCATTGATGTTATTTTGCCACAGAGAAGAGCCACTATATTTAGCACAAACCTAAACTCCAGACTATATTACTTCATAGGTATTTACTTGGTCATGGCTAATTACAGGATATTCCAAACCCATAGTGCTCTTAATGTCATGAACATGTTTTCATGTTCCAAAACATTCCTTATATTACATTGGCTCAGTAGAACCTATAACACGCTTTTACACAACAACAAGTGTATTTGTACATTACAGAAGAACATTCATTGGGCAGCCCACAAATATCTGTAGGCTAAGATTTCTAATAATTGCAGCTTGGTGTTTTGCTAAATGAAATATTCTGGCCCTTGCCACTTAAATCTCCCAACCATGGAGTGAAAGCAGCATTGTATATATAGTTGTCATTAGTGGCAAATGCTGACCAAAAATACATTTCTCACTTTTTAATGCAAAATGGATATGTATCTCTCTTAGTTCTTGAGGCACAATACGAGTAGATCAGCACCTTATGGCAAACATGGTTGTACAGAGTCCTATACTGATGTCTTAACATGAGCAGAGTGCAGGGCTTCAGTAGACCAGGACCATCTTCCTCATACTTAGTGCACTGATCTTAGTCCTTGTGCTATAGGATTAGTGGATCTTAAGCTGTACACTTAGGGTATACCACTAAGATACGTAACACAAAGTTTGGCATTGTTACTGAAGCTGCATACAAAATTTCCAATGGGAGCCGAATTGGGAAAATACATATTTTTGACCAATGCCTAGGGCCTTATTTCGACTTTGGCGCTCCTTTAGCAGCGGCGCCACTGCACTGTCGGCTTAGGGACCGCCATGGCTGTGGTGCGCCCGCCCGCCGATTATGGTTCTAATCTATGGCGGGCTGCCGGTGCAGCGGTGGTGGTCTGTTAGGCTCATGGGAGAGCCCAACATGCAGAGTGCCGCTGTGAGAGGACCAACTGCATGTTCTTGCACGTGTGGTATGCATGCCACGCTGTGCAGGAACTGGGGGTGCAAATCCAGGGGGCACAACATGTGCCCCCTGCATGCACACCCAGTCCCAGGAGTGGCAGAGGGCCCTTATAGGCCCCCTTAGTTGCCTCACCGACACCCTTTTCTTGGCGTGCTCACTGCCATGAAAGGGGCGGTGGAAAGCTAACTCATAATATACTCACCGGTGCTGCAGGGGGACTACCAGCATATTGTTGCTCCTGACCGCTGCGCGACCACCGCAGGATCCTGAATTTCCAGCAGAAGCAAGGACCACTGTACTCATAATAAGTCCCTCAGTGTTTTTCCTCTAAATGGAACTAAAATAAAATTGGCCTGCCAGACTTTAGCTGCATACACTAAGGGCCAGATTTACTAAAATTCTGTCTGCATCACTTTTTTGGCACAGCCCCAGCACAAAATATATTTTTGGATCTGCACTGCCACACAAATCCCCGTTTGCTCGGTTTGCACGACTTTGCAATGTGAAAAGAAAAGTAACACAAAGCAGTGCATAGCACCGCCTTGCGTCACCTTGTGTCGAGAAAGCATAACATGAGTGGAGCATGGTTGTTACTGTCCCCCCACCTATGTATTTTGATTCAAACCCAGATTTACTAAAGTCTGTAAACTTGGGTTTACACCAGAATGGTGCGCCTACCAGAGGCAAATGTAACAAAAAAAAAAATCTTTATTTCTCCTTGTTACTTCCTCTTTGCAAGTGCGCTGCATTTGGCAGCACACATTGAAATGGAATACACCTACAATATTGTTGTGGAAAATATTGTGTGGACAGAATATTGTGTCAAAAATATCAAGGACCAAAATATCAAGAAGGTATGTGCAAATAGGTAAGTATAGGCTCACTATTCTGAACTCCATCTCTGTGTACCTGGAAGATATATATATCATCAAGTACATATATGTAGATAAGTATAGTAAAACCTTCCCATAGAAACTTACCTTCATGAAGGTTTTGTCCTCGATATTCTTGACATTATATTTTGTCCACACAATATTTTTTGGTTGATATTTTGTTCAAACAGTACTTAACAGAGGAGTCTCCTTCCAAAAGGTATGGCACCCAACATTTCTTCACACAGCCTTTCGAGGGGGAAGTCTCACCAGAACCAGAAACAATCCTGCTACTGCTAATGACTGTACCCACCCATTCATGCTTAAGCTTCGGGGATTCCTCTGGCGAAAAGTGGGTCTCCTGCAAGAGGGGTATATGTGTCTGTTTTGTATGAAGTTAAGGCAGAATCTTTTTCAGCTTTATGTTATGGGATAGATCATTCACATTCATAGAGATCAGAGTCACACTTTTGGGCATTTTAGGGTGGGCCATACTAAGGAACATTTAAAAAAGGCTGTACATCCAGACGACGTGTGACCCCTCAAATGGTGGAGTAGAAGTAAGAATAAACCCTGCAGGGGTTCTGAATAGGCTGTTCTAAAAAACGATGTATTGCTGCACGTGATGATAATGGAGCAATCTGGAAACCCAGAGGTGAGGTAAATAATCCCTGTCACAGGAGCCAAGAAATGGGAGGGCAGAGCCACAATGGCATAAGCTGGCCAAACAGTCCTTCCACAGGGTAAGGGGATACAGACTCAGGGTGTGGAAGGTGTGAGGGAAGGTAGGATACTAGAGGGGCAAACACGGGCATGGCATTGGGAGGGTAAGGGCAAAAAGACAGGAGAACAGTAGAGGGAAAACTCTAAATTTTGAAACTAGAGCTAGTTCCTGTACCTTGAGGCGCTTGCTCAATCCTTCTTCCACACTAGCAGACCTGCAGGGCAAATAGGGTAATTAAGGAGCAAGTGCATAGCAGAGGGAGGGTAACAGGACAATCCCAAGGGGTAAGGCTTGTAGGAGTCATCCTAGTGATAGTTAGAGCAAGGCAATGGGTAAATCAGACAAACAAACAAACAAACAAAAGGATCAAGAAACATAAGGAACCCTCCTCCCACTGAGGTCTGTGGACCCAGACCACTATGGGCTGTGAAAACAATTACAAGCAGACTGTCCAGCAAACATAGGTAGTCATGGTAGGGAGTCTGTAGCCAGAAATGCAAGTTGGAGATTGGATGGGAGTGCTTATATTTGAAGCTGAGAAGACTTGGAGGCATGCCAACTCTAGGGGGAAATGCATGCACTATTGGGGTCCGAGGTAAGGAGTCACCTGCACCACGAAGACCAGAAGGCAGGGGGAGGCATAGCAGTCCAGTTTGAGGCAGAAATACTAATTGAAGGATGAAGCTAGTCCACCTTAGGTCCACCCACTCTATCTTCTGCCCCAGCCTCAAAGGGGACTGCGACTTATCTATGACCTGTTCCTCATCTGAAGCTTCCACTATCTGATAGAGACCAGCCCTATGAGACCCTCATCTGGCAGTACTCTCAAGTCTCTAGTGCCTGGGCTGATACTCGTGGGATTTCCCTGATAGGAAGAAGTCACTCAGAGAAGCAAGGGCCGCTGCACTAGGGGTCAAAATTGCCACAGCAGGGTCATCCAAGGCATCAAGAAAGTGTTCTAGGTCCTAGGGGTCGAGAACTCCTTCCTTCTACCATCCATGGATACCAACATGTGGATGGGGCCAAGAGACTATTCTTGAGGTCCCTCTGTTTCAGCCGAGAGCAGAAGCAATTTTGCATTGGTGACTGCAGAATAATCAGCAAAAAAAGAGATATATGGTGCCCTTCAAAGAGTAATGCTTCTGTTACTCACCATGCAGCAAGCATTGTAGCTCATGTGTGTTGGTGGTGCAGCGCAAATGTTATGGTCAGTCTGGGTGTATTCAACTGGGTGGCTTGGAACAACCGGAGTCTATAGACTTGCTGGAATTCCAAGGATCCTGTCAGTTTTCAAGTTAAGGAGCGGCAAGAGCATGGACACCAGATAGCAAAGAATGTTGTCTTTTTCTGCGCCTTCTGGGACCCCATAGATGCAGAAATTATCCCTTCAGGCCCTGTCCTCAAAATCAGTCACCTCATAGTGAAGAAACACAATGTCCCTACCCCAGTCCAGGAGACACTATATAGTGTTTCTACAGCATCCAGGTTTTGATCCACCGTGTCCAGGCATGTGTGAATGGTGGAGACTTCCTGCTGGATTGATTTAACCTCATTCCTAAAGTCAGTTTTCTTGGTGTCCATATGGCGACTGCGAGTGCAGTCCCAGTGGCTGACATTTCTTTCTGTAGCATTTCCATGTTGTGGTCCAATTTTTGCATCCTGATCTTCATGGGCAGTCAAGATTGACCGACCGCCTCGAAGAACAATAGCTGACGGGCCGTCGGTTTTCAACTGTCTTGGCAACGGCACTGGTGCTGTCCCCATCCATTTGGGTGCCCACCCAGTTGACAGTTCACGATGTGATCAGCTTGGCAAGGTGTGCCAACAAGTATGGAAATGTTCCCGTCATACAAAGGAGACGCAGGGCTCCCCAATGTCTAGAGGTTTGATATAGATGCACAGCACAAACAGGTGATGCCAGGTCAACAGGACGCGAGTGCAACCCAAAGAGGAGACCCAATTGAGAGCTCACTGCTGTCACTGCACAGGACTCTTCAGAGAGCCCTGACAATGAGCCCAGATGCTGGCTGCCATTGTCCAGGGTGGCTGATCTCCAGCGATACGATGGCCAAACGGCTGTTGTGCTTTGAAGGACAAGTGGCAGGTCAAAGCAGCGTGCATGAGGAGAATAGATTCCAATACCCCTCAACTTTGCACTGCACTGCCATCTCCACACATACAAAGGACACTGCCAGGCTCCATGGCCCCATCAGCACATAACCCTGCTGTCGCAGTCAGGGTGAATTCCAAGCCCAGGTGCAAAGGCATAAATCCTGGGCTAAGTAAGAGAAACGCATCAGTGTTGCTCACTGAAGGAGGGATGTCAACCTGGTCTCACAACAGTGCCCGGGACCACCAATGTGTTTCAGGATATCAAGGTTCACTCACCACCAGGCAGGAAGGCCTCCAGCTCCACCCACCAACAAAGCAGCTGCCCTATGCTGCTGACAATGAGTCAGGGCCAAAGGGGGGGAGGCACAGTAGTGGGAGTCAATGAGTGCCACAGGGTTGGCCCAGGACTCAGTATGTGGACAGGTAAAAATACTGTCAGGTTCCAGAAGCCCCACCCAGGAAGGAAACTTCCATCTCCATGGCGCCAAACTCACTGGACACCAGGTGAGGGGCAGAGGGTCTCCACCCCAATGGAAGCCAATAAAGGATCTGGTCAGGAAGCCATCACCACTCCAGTCCCGCAAATCACATCAGCAGGCCGCCGTCACTGCTCCTCTCCTCAGAACATAGGCGGCCAAGAGAGGCAGACACACCAGGCCATGGGGATGGCAGAGGAAGGGCTAGCAACATGATAAAGCTCTAGCAGCGAGCAGCCATTTTGGTCAGCTCCTAGCTCTGCCCCCCATTCACCACATTTCTAATGATAACTTCAACCACCCTCCCAGGCTACACTTTGGCCTATAGTAAATCTGTTCACCTGCAGGACTTTCAGGAGTTATTAATGGACTGGTGTCTCCATAAGGTTAATGTTGGAAATAGCCCTTCAGCAGGGTCACCCCTCAAACGTTTTGCTTTCCTCCTCCGCTTTTTGCTGAATTCGTTTTTTTTGCTTTAGGATTTTGTGCACTTTACTACTGCTAACCAGTGCTAAAGTGCTTGTGGTCTCTTCCCTAAACATGGTTTGATTGACTTATCCACAAATGGCATACTTATAAGTCCCTAGTAAAGCACAGTAAAGTGCACTACATGTGCCTGGGGCCTGTAAAGTAAATGCTACTAATGAGCCTGCAGCACTGATTATGCCACCCACTTAAGTAGCCCTTAAAAAATGTCTCATTACTCCCACTGCAGAGCCTGTGTGTGCAGTTTACACTGCCATGTTGACTTGGCATTTAAAACCTTTTGCCAAACCTTAAAGTCCCCTTTTATGACATATATAACACCCATAAGGAAGTCCTTAGGCAGCCCTAAGGGCAGGGTGCTCTGTGATTAAAAGGTAGGACATGTACGTTTACGTTTTACATGTCCTGGTAGTGAAAAGCTCCCAAATTCGTTTTTTACTACTGTGAGGCCTACCTCTCGCACAGGTTAACATTGGGGATTCATTATTACTTATAATTAGGGCTCCCGGTTTTATGGTATTTATTTTTTTGCCATTTCCGTCTGTATTTATCCATATTTATTTTTTGGGCATTTTTTCTGTATTTATCCACATTTATTTTTGCCACAAGCAAAAGACGACGCTACAGCTAGTATTTTTCCACATTTATTTAAATTGACAATGCACACATGCGCTCGGTTGTTATTGGTCAACACTATACATTCATCTGAAAACTTTGCCATTTGCAGAACGTCCCAAATATGCTTAAAAGTGCTATCACAAGCCATTTGTCTCAGAGCCTTGCAGTTTCTGTCATCTGCAGAGTGCCACATCCTCTCCCCCACTGAACACCATACTGCCCCACTGAGAGAAACTCACACTGCCTTCAGCTGCAACCCAATTGTGCCCCGCTATAAACACCTGGAAGCAATTCAATTCAAATTATGCACTAGACTACAGTAATATGTTGCCTGAAAAAAGTAACAACATACTGGAAAAAAGCAAACACTCATAGGGAATACAACTTAATGCTTTTACACTCATTATTCAGAAATCAATGAGCGTTTTTGCTTGAAAAGCTAACAACATGAAAAGAAAAGTAGCGCTTCACTGGCAAACTCTGTAAGGTGGCGCTAATGTGTTTGAGTGTAAATAAAACCAATCTGGCCACTTTGCGACTACTCTGTCTTGCTTTATTTAGTTATGTATTTATTGTTTGTATTTTAAAACCTTTTTCTCTCCTCCTGAGGCTGCATTTTGGAGTAGAAAAATGTCTGACAAAGACACCTGCAGCAAAAGTGTTTCTTCTTTTTTGGATCCATTTCACAGAGGAACAAATGACGGAAAGGAATGCAAAGAACAATCACGGTTTTCTACAAGTGAGGAGGAGCGCAACAGAAAGAGAGAGAAGAAGAGGAAGAAAGAGTGGGGGCAGCAGAAGTGGAAACTGTCCTTGACCTTGTCCGGGGAAAAAGGAAGAGACTGCCGCTGTGTAATTGAGCACTTTGAAGTGGCTTTGAATCATATCTGTGAGTGACCCACTAATGCTAGACACAAAACGCTAGAGTAGGTACCTTAACCGATTGAACTATCTCTCTGAGATGCGTTATTGCTGGTGTTAGCTGTGGACGGCCCTGTAATAGACGAGTGAGGCTACTGTTCGTACCCACAGTGGGGAGGGCACAGACCGAGGCACAGGCAGGTGTTATGTTAATACTTTTACTCAGGCACACTCACTGACGGCCCATGGCCTGTGGCGAGCTGCTGCCCTCCTCCTCCTCAGTTATGCAACCTCCAATGGCACAGTAGGGACCGTCCCCTGCTTGTCTCTGGCACCAGCGACCTTTCCACCCTAACCTGTTGGGCTACTGCTACCTGCGCAACAAACGCGCTCTTCAGATAACAGAGGCTGCAAGTGCCCCCTCAGTGCCAGACCGTGTTTAATTTAATAGGCTTTGCCGCCCCACGGGATGCTGGCATTCGATTCCTGCTTTTGCCGCCCCCAAAACTGCATACACCACTGACTTCAGCCCCCACCCCCTTCCCCGAGGGCACCTAATCTTGTTTTGAAATGGCTGCATATGCTGCAATTAGGCAGGTCGGTCAGACCGTCAGCCTCTTGGCCACTCTGGGCGGCTTCTTTCTATTCCTGGAGGAGTGAAAGAACAACAAAGCCTCGTTACCAAGTAAATGGTCTTTCAAAGACCTGTGAAGTACTCGGGTGCGGCTGTGTGTGCCCGGGAAGGCTGACACCTCTTAACCTTCTAAGGAGGGGGAGACACCAGATGGTTGGGGGTGTGATTCTATTGATGCCAATGAAGACCTCACTCGAGGGGCGGAGCGGAGCCCCCGGAAATGGCTGGGGCATCAATAAAAGCGTTTTATGTTACTGTAGGCAGGTCTGCTGGTGCACGGCAGCGCGGCAAAATGTACTAGTATTTTCCCGTTTTTATATATAAATACAGATAAAGGAAAACTTGTTTTCCGTCTGTATTTATATGTAAAAATCCGTTTAAGCGGAAAACCGGGAGCCCTACTTATAATACGTTGTAATTCACAATTGGAAGGAGGTAAATCTCTCATGTTTCATGTTTAGTAGCGATGGAATTGTAATGATAAATCCTCCTTAATGGTAAAGTTGAATTTATCAGTACAATTTTGTAAATGCCACTTTTAGAAAGTTGGTATTTTCCTGTTCTTAGCCCTGTGTTCCTGCAGTCTGTCTCCAATACACATCTGTAAAGAGAGACATCTGAGCTTTGTGCATTCCCTCTAGACTGCCACACAATAGGAGCCTAGGTGTGACTTAATGGGAGGGTGGAGATGGGAACAGCCTCCCACTTACACCTGAATAGGCTGTGTCCTATCCCCACACAAAGGACTGTTTAACCCTCTGTAGTCAGTGTGGAGCCAGAACAGGAAGGGAGAACCTCTATGTACTTCAAAGCCCCTCTCTGAAGTCTTCCCCACTTCAAAGACACCACTGGGTATAAGAACTGGACATCTGACCCTAGCACTTCAGTGCACTTCTGGACCTGTGAAGTCTCTACCAGGAAGAAGGACTGCTGTGCTGATGAAGGACTGACACTCTGCTGGCCTGCTGCTCTGGAATAACTGTTTTCTTGCTGACCTGCTGCCTGCTGACCCTCTGGCCTAACTGAAAAGGACTGGGCCTACATCACTTGAACTCAGAGTGACTCCAAGGGCCTGCCTCCTGTTCTGAAGTCTCAGGTCCATCAAAGACTTCCAGCTCAAAGCTACTGCACCTGGACCCTGTCATCTGTGCGTCTTGCCCTGACAAGTGGTGCCAACTCAGTCCTGGACCCTTGGAAGTGGGTATGAAGTGCTGCTTCAACCAAAATCCATGCATCGATGCCGTTGTGCCCCTCGGAACCGGCACATCTCCTTCGACGATCGAGGATCAAGTGCATCACTTCACAATCTGTGTGGTGCATCACCTCCATTTCCAACACATCTTTGACTTTGCACGACTCAGAGCCTACACATCGCCTCCATCCTAATGACCATTGATGACGCATCCACTCCTCTGCTTCTCGCATTGTCCTCGACGTCTACGCAAACAAGGCACTTTGCAGCTGGCCAAGGCTGGTCGCTGTATCTGACCCATGTTCTCTCGCGGTCGGCCTGAACTTTTGGATTTGTACCGGTCAAGCGTGACCAGATAGCCCCAGTTGGCGCTTTATGCTTTTAAGCACTACTTTCAGTTTTGTTATTTAAAAATTCATAGCTCCGGTTCTACTTATTGGGGTTTTGTTGTTTTGGTCAATAAATTCAGCTATATTTTTCTAAACAGGTGTGGTATCTTTTTGTGTGGTGTTTTCACTGTTTTACTTGCACAAATACTTTACACATTGCCTCTTAAGTTAAGCCTGACTGCTCTGTGCCAAGTTACCAGAGGGTGAATCCAGCTTTATTTACGGTGTGTTTGTGACTTTCCCTAACTAGGATTGTAGTTACTGCTTGGGCAGGGTGAATACCTCTGCCAACCAGAAACCCAATTTCTAACAGTGAAGAAAAGCACTACCCTTAGTGCACAATGAATAACTGATGCTAATTTGCAAGAAAAAGGTTGGGAAATGTGGGTATTGTGCATATAAGCATGACAGAAGTGCACAAAAAGGGCTGGGAGTTGGTCCCTATATTGTTATTCTACAATTCTCCTCTGTCATAGTCCTGTACTGCACACTGTTAAACAGAGTTCATTCATGGACATTATTTAGGGGTAACCAAAGGCTTCCACTTGCAACCCTTGGCACTGCCCTTGCTACCCATGGCCACAGAAGGGGCAAAAGCAATGCTAAGAGCAGAAGGTTAATAGCACTAATTTACTGTCTATAGCTCCCACTGGGCCATTACACTTTCAGATACATAAAATAAAGACATCCAGCACTGCAATGCACACTTTTTAGAATACATAATAAAATAAATAAATTGAAAAAACATACACATTTTCAATGTTTCCATATTTCGTTATTGTGAATGCATGAAAAATGATGTGTTTGCATAAATCCTTTACCTCAAAACAACACGAACAACACATTTCAAGCAAACACAAAATTATCACTGATAAGAAGTAATTCAAGCCATTTATATAGCTCCTATTCAATATCTGAGCCATTTGAATTAATTTAGATAATAAATAATAATAATCCTTATTTGTAAAGTGCAAACATATCACCCCTTAAGGTTTCAAGGCACTAGGGGCCGTTGTGGAGATTAAGTGAGCTATTGTCCAGAGTCACATGATTCTGAGCTGAGCTGCCGCCGGGAATCGAACCGTGATCCCCGCACTCCACAGTCAGCCGCTCTCGCCACTGCACCACACCTCTCCCATAGATGGACTTGACCATTACAGTTTTTTCCTGATTTATCAATACATTTTTTCCCTGAGGTATCTGCAAGCAAACAGACACTGGGAGTGTTTCATGGAAGTCTAATACTGTTGTGTAGTTCCTATCAATCCGTAGGACCTGAGCATTGTTTGGACAACATAAACTAAGGTCTTGGTGTCAAGACTGATTCCGGACAGCCCTGCATGATATGTTGGCCTATAGACCAGATAGCTCACAGTGCCACCGTAAGACCCCCTAACCAACCATGGAGTGAATGGTTTTCTGGCAACCACTGAACATGACAACCCTGATCCCTCAGGAATCATGGAAACAATACAGAACCTTTGGCTCAGTCACTTGTGCTTACTTATTCTCAGAGAAATATACAGAGATTACACAGTGGGTCGTTTTCAATAATATTTATTGAACCAATAATATTCTTGCATAAAATACGTGTGCTGCAATGATTAGTAGACAGAAGCAGATAAACGTGATTACAAGCACCAGAAGCGTAAATAGTAGACATAGTTCTACCATGGTGCTAAACAATGTATATATGCAGGCATATACAACAAGGCAGTAATCTAGCGTACTCTTACTATGCGAACCCTACTCTAAGTGTACCTAGAGTGTGTGTAGGTGTAAAGCCAAGAATCCCCCAAGGGACGATCCTACCCAATTATCTGATGGGATATAGTGAAGGACACCATCTTGGTCACAAACTGGACACCCCTCACAAGATGTCAGACCGCTGCATGGTGATTTCTCAGCATACAATGACCCTCAGTGTCAGCGAAGTGCCTCCTATACTAATCTATCGGGGTGCTCATCTTTTATAATAGAAATCAGCCTTGCGATGTGCACATAGATTAGTGATGTTCTGGATATATAGATAGCCCTGTCGTCCCGTGGATGAATATAGTGATGACATTTGTACGTAGTGCGAAACAAGACCTTGTACATGATGTTTAGAGCGTTGTGATAATGTTGTGCGAAGCTAGATGTAAAAACAAGTTTAGTTTCAGAGAAACCAATTGAACATTGTTGTGCGTGCAAATGTGTGCAAGAGGTCAAAGCTTGAAATTTTATTTGTGAGGACAATGTAAGAAATAAGCTGCTTCGCTATATGGGCCTAATTCGGGAATATAACAATACATACTTAATGCACTTCACAATATCAACGGACCAGCGCTTCGTAGTCTGAATAGCGAGTGCACATAATGCTAAATTCAGTACATTTTTCTCTACTTTTATACATTATTTTCAGTAAGTGGAGAAAAGAACATGTGGTTAAACCGAAACTGGATAGACACTCAGAAGCAGATGTCTATCTCTTCTTGTGGGAAGACTGAGAGAAGACCTTGGGAATTAGATCAAGTGTGGCATAGTAGAAAGCTTACTTCACTAAATCTGCAATTCTCGCTTGACTAGGAAAACTTCAAAATAAGGCTATGCTTACTTGAACAATCAAACTAATTATGCAATGTACAACACAGTAATACAAAATGGTGGTATGTTTAAAATGTGTGTTAATATGAGATAATGCAAAGGCTTTGAGAGCACTTTAAGTAGGTATATAAATGATGTTGCAAGTGTTATTACAAGCATATATAAAATGCATTCTGAGGTATACATTAGGGGGCATATTTATCATAATTTTATGCAGCGCTGCAAGCCACCTTGCTGCACTGTGCTGCGTGAAAGGGCAGGAATGCACCTAATTTATCATTATACGGCACACTCCTGTCCTTTCTGTGCTCTGGTGCACAATGTGCTGCTTTGCGCCAATGCAGGCACCCTTGCACCATGGTACAAGAATGCTTGTGTTGTAAACAGAATTGTTTTGTGCAGGAAGGGACACCATCCTGCACAAAAACAATCCTCTGGGCATTTTCCTCTTTCATTGTGTGCTGCAAAATGCAGCACATATAGAAAGAGGAAAATACAGGGAGAAATAAAGATGTTTCTCCTTGTTACGCCTCACCTGCGGAGGCATAGCATTTTGACGCATTCCCAGGTCTACCAGTATTGGTAATTCTGGCAATGCGCCAAAATCCATGGGTGGATGCGTGAGAACACCCCCACTCCCCACATGGAACGCCTCCCTGGGGCAAAGAAATGCAACACCGCGATTTGTGCTGCATTGCGTTACCGTAGATTTATCAAGCCTCTCAGGGCCACACATGGTGGCCTTGCGTGGCTTTATAAATCTAGCTTAACAGTTGTGTTGCCCTTGCGCCCCCTTGTGTGGCGCACGACGACCAATACAACTCATTGGTAAATATGCCCCTAGGTTTCTCTGTTCCCAGTGTTGTGATATCAGAATCGCATCACTTCTTGGGACTCATGGTCAAAAGTCAAATGATGTCACTTACTGTGAAGTCAATGAGATCAAAGGGTCAATGTCGCTACCCCTGACATGTTGGTAAATTGATGTTCCTGAGTTTATAGCTCATTTCCTTTGTATACTTATTTTCATAAAAAAATATGTTGCCCATGGCCTTAAGAAGGTTGTTTTCCTAAGTTCCTTTGTTATTTTTCACAAAAGTATTGCTTGTTTAGGTAATAATTAAGAATAATTTCAAATAATATGCTGAAATAAATTATATTTTGTGAAATGCCCCAAAAATATTTTTTTTAAAAAAAGAAAATTAATTCCTTTAAACATATATTCTAAAAAACGGAGTTTGTGCTGTACTAGTCTCCAAGACATGCTCGATTTCGTGCCCTGACACATTTTTGGCAGCAGGTTTACTTTTTCGAACAATTTGTGGGGCAGAGTTGCACTCGATTTAAAAAGCCAAAGGTATCTTTCAGCAACCGCCTTTATCAAAATAGATACATTTATTGTTTCATGTACTACACCCTCCAGTTATGGGCTGTCATTTCTTTGGAGCTGCTATTTATTTTGCCACATTGAGCACAGATTGCATGTTCCAGGCGAGCATTTCACCTCTAGTTACTTAAAAGGGTTTTTCTAGCAACGCTGAAAGCAGACACAATCAGAGCGCGCCAAGGCTCGGTAAATATACTCGCAGAATTATAATCCAATCTGTCACCCTGCTTTTATCTTTCTTTGTATTCCCTCATGAATTATAAGCACGTGGGAGTGAAACACAAACTGAAAAGTCAACCGCCGAACTGATATGTGCATATTTTATCTTAAGCTACACATATGGAAGCTGATAGCATGTGATGGCCTCTGTGGCGCTGCCAGGAGTTAAAATGTAGGCAGGCTGTCCTCCAGTGTCCAATTGGATGCCAATATTTTGCAATGGTGCTGGAAGTTTTTAAATGGGGTGCTGTCCAACAACGTCACCACACTAAAGGCCTAGGGGTCATTATTTATTTTGAAACGCAAAAATGCTGCCAGAAGAAAAACCTCTGAAGGGCCTCTTCATTGTTTATTCTCCATCTAAGCTTGTTCAGATTTGGTGGCGATGCTGCAGCACCTCCCACACCACTAGCTCCAGCGCCACATAATTATTTTGTAAATAATACAGTGGCTAATTTCCAGTTGCTTTTTGTGAAGCTCTTTCGAATGCACACAATTAACAATATGAATATTGGGTCGACAGTACTGTCCTTTATTGGTTAACATCTTATTAGACACACAACAGGTGGGTTTGATGACATAAAAGAAGAAAGCATTCTCCAAGGCTCCAAAAAAAAACCCGAGTAGTTATTCCTGTGCACTAGTTCATGTGTTTGGCGGCACGTGAGCCATTTCACTTCCGATAAACTCCCAGTCGAAGAATCAGATTGGTTTATTTTCTAAATGTGTCAATTGATTTCAGGCCGGTCGAATTTTTAAGGGCAGGTGGGCAAATGCGGGGAATTTAGGCTCTCATTTGTGGGGATTTGTAGGGTAGTGCAGCAAGTCACCTTGCTGCTCTGCTCTATGCCAAAGTGCAAAGCGCAGGAATGCACCGTATTTATCCAATGTGTGCATTCCTGTCCATCCCCCTTGTGCTGGCGTTGTTTCGGCAGCCTAGCACCAATGCAGGCACTCTTGCACCATGGTTCAAGGGTGCCTGTGTTGTCGGCAGGATTGTTTTTGTGCAGGACGGAGTACCTCTCTCTCTTTCTGTGAGCTGCAGAATGCACACATAGAAAGAGGAAAAAACGAAGAACCCCCCCTCCCCAGCGCCTGGAGACCCTCACAGGTGATAAGTCTCGCTTAACAAATCCACCTGATTAATTGAAAAACTAGGAGAAATAGAGATATTTCTCCTCATTACACCTCACCTCAGCAGTAGTAAGATTTTGACTCATTCCCAGGTTTGCAAGTCCTTGTAAATCTGGGAATGTGTCAAAAACCATGGGAGTTGCGTGGGAACACCCACTGCAAAGTCCATGAATGTCTCCCTTGCGCAGAGTAGGGCGACTCACTGATTTGCGCTGCATTGCCTTACTCAAGATTTATGAGACCACTCAAAGCCATCCAAGGTGGCTTTGCGTGGCATCATAAATCTGACTCAAAACCTTGTGTCTTGCATGTACCACTTTGCGTGGTGCAAACGTGACGCAAGCCTCTCATAAATATGCCCCTCAGTGTACCAATACGACACGGATACAATTCACCCTGTCCTTGTAGCCTGTAACATCATGAAATGGGCACCAGCTTGAAGGAATTTGTTTTGACTTCCAAAGGACCCTAATTCCAATACGTGTCTGATAGAGGGTGCTATTTACCAAACCCGATATATATCACTCGCACATGCAGTATTTCCCCAGTGTAGTATACACACTCTGTCCCAAGGTTTCCGGGCAGAAATGTGACAGAATCATCATAATCAACTTTTCCTGCACCAAATTCTACATGTTTCAATTTTTTCTGTTTGCCCTGCAAAATGTTCTGTTTTTTTGGTGGCCAAATCTGTCAAGAGGAAGATACAGGAGTGCAAAAATGATCAAACTACTCAGAATTTCAGTCCCTGTGCAAACTCCTGATTGTGCAAGGATCTTAACTTGCCACACAAATAGGAATTGAGGCTAAGGTAGGCAGTCACTGCTCCAGCCTTGTGTGGCACCAAAAAAGTTCCTGTTGTGGCTTTGAAAAGATGGTAGCTGTGTAGTGCATCAGCATCAGCAGGCAGAATTGAGCCTAAGCTTCATTTGGCGTGAAGTGTTGGGGACCCATATGCCTTCAATGAGGTGTGAATATGGTTAGAAGAGAGAAATCTTGTTCTTACTATGGTTTAGGCCTGGTCCTAAAGCCTACTGGACAAGCAAAGCCCGTCATCCTTAGCCACAGTATTCACTCCCTCTGTCTGATGTGCTGGCTATGTGGGCCAGGGGGGGCATCACTGCTTCCACAGCCCCAGCCAAGTTTACAGCCTAAATTGACTTGGTGTGACTTTTGCAAGTAATATGGATCCAGTGGGTGGCCTGAGCAACTGGCGATGGTTGATCCCCTGGTAGAGAACTAAGAAGAAATTGATGGTGTAAAAAAATTAATGTTTGTGTTGATTCAGCAGCTGAAGCAGCTGAAGCAGCTGAAGCAGCATCAGTGACTGAGTGGTCAGTAGCATTCTCCCACATTCTGTTCTGTTGCTGACCCAGTGTTAGAAATTGGGTTTCTGGTTGGCAGAGGTATGCACCCTTTTTAATCAGGAACCACAATCCGAGTCAGGGTAAGCAACAAAAACACCCTAAATTAACCTGTGCTCACCTTCTGGTAGCTTGGCACAGAGCTACTAGGCTTAACTTAAGAGGCAATGTGTAAAGTATTTCTGCAACACTTCAAAACAGTAAAACAGTGAAAACAGAAACAAAAAGATTCCACACCAGGTTAGAAAAAGAGAACTTAATTTAATAAATGAAACAAGACCAAAATGACAAAAATCAAATAAGTAGAACTTGAGAGATGAATTTTTAAAGAATAAACTGATATATAGCAATTAGAAGCAATAATCGCTTATTTGGGATATCTGATTGCGCCGGACCGGGACAAAGTCAAAAGTTCAGGCCAACCGTGATGGAGCGTGGGCCGGATACAGGGATCCGGTGAGGCATGCTGAACAAAAGTACCTTATAAACCTGGTTGCGTCGACGAAGTGCCCGTTGCAGCCCAGCGATGCGTCAGTGTCGATCCTGCAGCAGAGGTGATTCGTGCTTCCCCATGCAGTAGGACTGATGCGTCGATCTTCTCCACACAACTGTGGCGACGCATTGGTTCCGGAGGTGATGTGCTGGTTCTAAGATACAGCGGTTCTGGAGGCGATGCGCCGGGTTTCTCCAAGCAGTGGAAGTGAAAGGTCAATCTTCTCCACGCAGTGGCAGCGATGCGTTGGATCCGAAGCGGCTATTCCAAAGGCGATGCGCTGGTTCAGACGGCGATGCACCGGTCCTGTTCCTGCAACAGAGGCAATACATCGATTGTGCTCTGGCAGCAAACACCTTAGTCCCACTTTCAAGGGTCCAGAACTGGAGTGGCACCAATCCGTATGGCAGATTCACACATTGGAGAGTTCAGGTGTAAGAGCAGGATTGTTGGAAGTCTTTTAAGTTCATGAGACTTCAGATCATGAGGCAAGGCAGCAAGCACTTGGAGTCACTCTGCATTCAACTGATGCAGATCCAGGTCTCAGCCAGGCAAGGGAACAATAGGCAGCAAGGCAGCACAGCAGGACTCCAGCAAAGCAGCAGTCAAGCAGAGTGGCATTCCTTCAGCAGCACAGCAGTCCTTCTTCCTGGCAGAGTCTTCATAGGTCCAGAAGTGGTGCTGTCAGAGCTCCTGTACTTATACCCAGTTGTGCCTTTGAAGCAGGGGAGACTTCACAGACAGGTCTATGAAGTGCACAGGGGTCCTCCCTTCGTTTCCTGGCTCTAGAATCAGTACAGGGGGGTATGCAGCCCTTTGTGTGGGGACAGGCCACAGCCTATTCAGGTATAAGTGTGAGGCTGTGCCCAGCCCCTCCCTCCCTTCCTCCCAGGATGGCCCATCAAGTCACACCTAAGCTCCCATTGTGTGTGGCTGTCTAGGGGAAATACACAAAGCCCAGCTGTCATCCATTCAAGACTGATCAGAGACAGGTAGCGGGCCCCAAATGGCAAAAGTAAGAAGATGTCAACTTTCTAAAAGTGGCATTTTATGAGCAATCATTTAAAATCTGACTTCATCATAAGTTAGGATTTTAAATTAAGATTCCAGTGACACCAGACTTGAGGTCTTATTTAGTTCCAACTGGAAATTACACTTGCAAAAATTAATAAGGTAATCCCAATGTTATCCTATGGGAGAGATAGGCCTTGCAGTAGTGAGAAACAAATTTTAGAGTTTTTCACTAGCAGGACATGCAAAACTTACAAGTACATGTCCTACCTTTTAAATACATTGCACCGTGCCCTCTGGGTTGTCCAGGGCCTACCTTAGAGGTTACTTATATGTATAAGAAGGTAAGGTTTAGCCCTGGCAATAGGTTTATCTTGCCAGGTCGAAGTGGCAGTGTAACTGCACATACAGGCTCTTCAATGCAGGCCTGAGCCATGGTTAGAGGGCTACTTAAGTGTGTGTCACAATGTGTCCTGCAGGCCCACTAGTAGCATTTAATTTACAGGCCATGGGTACATGTAGTGCACTTTACCAGGGACTTACAAGTAAATTAAATATGCCACTTGAGGGAGAGCCAATATTACTGTGTTTAGGGGAGAGAGCACAAGCACTTTAGCACTGGTTAGCAGTGGTAAAGTGCACAGAGTCCTAAAGCTAGCAAAAACGACGTCAGAAAAATGGAGAGAGGCAGGCAGGCAAAACATTGGGGGGGGGGAACCACCCTAAGGCAGTCAGGTCTAACATCGGTACAAAAAAGGGTATGCAGTTCCTACGGGGAGGGAGCGACAGGAAATGGAGGGGAGGAAGGGAGGACAACCAGTCGGAGAAGGAACACTGGTAGGGAAGGGGAGTGCTCCAATAGGAGCAGGGGCCCTCACACACCCCAAGGGGTGTCATGCTTCATCATAGGGCAGCTCCTCATCGGGCCGGCACTGCAATGCCCTACGGGCCCCGCAGGGGGGCTCTTTGCCGGAGATCTTCAATGTTGTACAACCGTATGGCCCTATATGATGAGGCAGTGGGGCAGAACTGTGGTGAGTAGAGTGGTGTCAGTGGTGTCTTAAAAATAGCTAAAAGTGTCCAGAATTTACTTTATTCACTGGACACTGATGCTATGGCTAAAAACAGACTACAAGAGTGCAGGCTGACAAGAAAATTAAACCTGCTACAGCTCTAAATGTGAAGTGTGAGGGGATAGTGTTTTTAAAAGGTCGACATGTTTCACGCCTTTGTTCTCCTAACGGATGAGTGGCGTTTTTTCAGGACCGGGATGCGGGGGGTACCTAATCTATTCTCTGGTTCAAGGAAACAGTCAGAGGATTCCTAAGTGTACTGTCCCTATGGTTTCGGATTCCAAGGTAATCCGGGGTGGGGGGCAGAAATGTCAAGTAGAGTGAAAATGTCCTTCTCGCTGACCTATCGGTTCCGGAGCAGGTGCGTCAGCCTGTGCGTCCACACCAACCGCAGCAATGACATAACCCCCGCACCCCGGTCCTGAAGAAACGCCACTCATCCGTTAGGAGAACAAAGGCGTGAAACATGTCGACCTTTTAAAAACACTATCCCCTCACACTTCACATTTAGAGCTGTAGCAGGTTTAATTTTCTTGCCAGCCTGGACTCTTGCAGTCTGATTTTAGCCATAGCATCAGTGTCCAGCGAATAAAGTACATTCTGGACACTTTTGGCTATTTTTAAGATACCACTGACACCACTCTACTCACCACACTTCTGCCCCACTGCCTCATCATATAGAGCCATACGGTTTTACAACATTAAAGATCTCCGGCAAACAGCCGTAGTGTGCTGAGGCGGCCCCCTGGAGCTTGGGGCCCCCCACACCGTTGGAGCTGCGGGGGCATTTGTTATGCCACTGAGGCAGAGATAGGGTGAGTTGAGCCTTGAACAAAACACAGAAGTGGAATGGCTGAAGGTGTGCCAGCAAGTCAGAAACTTATCCATGAAGTTGGCACAATTTCATAATATGCATAGACAGGGCCGGCTTTCCGAGGGGTTGGTGCCCGGTGTGACAAGCACTTTTGGTGCCCCCACATCCCATGACTGCCTCCTCGGATTCTCTCACTATCACCTGCAAAAGTCCCCCCTCATCTCTCCTATCATAAGATATTGCTAAACACAGCGTCCCCCTGAGGTCACAGCACCTACTGTAGCACGGAAAAGGATAACCAAGCCAAACACTGATGTCTTAAAATATAGATAGGAGCAAACAAGGTCCATGAGGCAGTAAAGAACATCAATATAGCCGAACCGTAGGTAGGCTGATATTTGTGACAGCAAGTAAAAAAGAGCAGCAATGAATACATACAAAGCAGTCTTGGGGGCAATGATGTATTTTTGTGCAGTGAATGCAAGCACTCACAGATGAGTTTAAGGCAGTTGCTGTCCAATGCCATCTAATTGGGGCGAGGGGAGGATTCCTGATAAATCTCATTGTCATTGCCTGTTCAAAATTTTTTAATAGCAACCCTTCTTAACATCAAGTATCAATCCAAGGATCAGAGGGAGGAAGGGGAGGATAGGAAATGTGCCATAGACCATTCTTTTCCTGAAACACTTATTTTCAATGGAGACATTGGATTCTCTTTACCCCTCCTTGAATCTGTGTCTCTTTCCCTGTCCACCCACCTCCTCGCTACTGAATCCAGCGTTTCCTTTGGGATACCATGGTTTCTGCTGCCATGGCAGGGCCCTCTAACTCATTGCGGTTCCATCCCTGTCGCCAGCTGTGATGTCTGGAGGTATCCATGGCTGAAGATTCAAGCTTTTCAGAAACACTTACAGATCTTCTGAATCCAGGAAATTCTAGTTCATCCTTCAAAAGTAATGAACATTGTGGCAGGTTTCTGAAGTCCATATCTAATTCCGCATTTACAAAGTGTTGGTGGAGAGCAAGGCACTTCAATTTAAGTATTGACCTTGTGTGAGAAGTCAGCTTCAACATAGATTTTATGGTTCTGATACAAAAGCAACCTATTTTATTTTCTGGCAACAGTGAATAACTATCTCACCTGTTGATGACACAGAAGGCTATGATGAATATCAGAGTGGAGCCAATGTGACTGTTGGATTTCTAGTGGGGTATCAAAGACATGATCTTCATGAGCTTCAGTAAGAAGTGCAATAGGAAGGAACGCATATCATCTGCTTTAAGGCCTTCAGGAACCCTGAAAGTTTCATGTTGTTTTGACAACTCCTGTCTTCAAGTCCACCGCCTTTCTTCACAGATTTCTTAGTTCCTGACCTATGCCCAGACTTTGAGACAGTTGTCAACTTGATCTTCTACAGCCAAAAGCCTCAAGTCTGTAGAATCCAAGAAGACTTGGAATGAAGAAAGGTCAGCTTGTTTAGACTTCACCTCTGTGGCCGGCGTCATCTTGTCACCCCTGACCAAACTCATTGTCATTTCAATTAATGTTAAATCTCTCAGCAATGATTCCAGGGTAGCCTTCTGGGCCCCTCAGAAGGTATGGCAGGGGCAGCTATAGTCTGCATCCTGGCAACCTCTTCCACAAATGAAATTGGGGGGATTTTTTGAGTTTCAATAAATGGCAGCGGGGAGCAATGAAATCAATCCTGGAGTGTTAAAATCTTAAAATATCCAGGAAGCACTTATAAAGCACTCTTGTAGCCACCAAATGCTTGTAGCACTGAGGTGTAGGTGGCACTTCTTTGGGTTTCGAATTAGTCAGGTGAACCAGAGTATATTACAAGAGCTGAGAATTGGAACTATCCAGCAGCGAAGACATTTGTCACATGTCACTCAGCATCTATGTGCTCCCTCATGCTCCCAAAAAGGGAACATCTTACAGTCCACTATCCAATGATCATAACACCAGGGTGGTAAAATTGCAACAATCATGATATTAACTGGGAAGAGTCCAGAGGGCATTGGTGTTCCAGTGTAGGCCTGCATATGGCTTTATTAGCATGTGTCTCTGGACCAGTTCATGAAGCAAACAACTATCCCTGTCATAACAATCAGGAACAGGGCTAAGGCAAGGCAAGAGTCTTTAGTGTACCAGTTATCAGGTGCCCATCATGCTCTCTTAGGCCAACAGGGAGTTGTGGGGAGATGTCAATAGGGCCCATGCTTGAGTGGAACACAACAAAAGTAGATTGCATTGCTCTCAGGGTCCAGTATCCAGGATGCTCCGAACCAGTATCATCGCTGTACTACTTTGAACCCTAAGGGAGATTTTTGGGGGCCAAAGAGCTTTGATCACAGGAAACACTGCTACCCTTGTGCTTCCATTGGCACCCAGCTACCACTTTCAGCCACTACTCACTATGGGGAGGGGTAGAGGTGCCACTCTCTCTCTTCGGGCACGACCAAGTGATCATGGTGGTCCTCTGCAATTTGGTGAGACCAGGCAAGGCGTACACTATATTGCCAATTGCAAGGCTCCAAGGTGCTTGCCTTCATGCCAACATTCCTGCAGCTGTTATTGTATGCACTTTGCCAGCCAGGCCACACCAGCCTTTCCCTCGCTGCTGTATCAGCAGGCCATCCAACATCATCCTGTCTGGTATCTGCCTGCTCTTAGGGTCATTGGATGATCCTCCAGCTGTCAGCCTTTGTGGTAAGGCCCTAATACCACTGAAAACATCATGGCGTGTGTGGGGTGCGCAGGAGCAGTAACAACAGCTAGCACTCTTGGAATGGGGTCATGGCAACTTCTGTTTGCTTCTTCTTTTACATTTAATCTGCATCAATTTTGATACCCCTTCTTCATATTTTAGTTGTACAATCTGATCAGAAGTAACTGCCAACATTTGTTTTGTCTCAAGTGGACGTTTTCAAGGATATTATATATATTAATATAATGCCTTCAGTTAATTCTAAATCAATCTCATTGGGCAGAAACTAGTTTCAATCCTAACCAGAATCAAAGCCACTCACTCACAGCAGGACTCATTCCACAGCTAGGGAAGAAGGGCACACAGTAGGGTAGCACATGGATGAGGACATAGATACTAAAATGACATGAACAACAGTGATAAGTAGTCTGAGATGTCATGATACTGAGTACTGTTCTATGCTGGCAAAATGTTCTACATAATCAACAAGAGTTGACAGAAAACCAAACCTAGTTGGAATGAGCAATATTGCATGAGCATCAGTATGTCATAAGGAATGCAGGTAGTAAAGTGCAATGCAGTGTTGGCTGTGTAGCAGGTGAGTGTGAGGTGTAGCATCAGAAGCAAGCTAGGCTTAGGCCGCAAGGATAATATAGACCTTTCTTTTTAGTAGGAGGTATATCCCCTCGATAGTGAAGGTGAGAGCAATGGTACTTAACCTTTGGTTTATTTTTCCTGCCCTGTCGCTGTCTGAAACTCCAGTAGTGAAACTCTCTAGTGCTGTGCCTTGCATACACATGCTGCCTTGACAAAATCTGACTGACAAGAAATGGACAAAAAAGAAGTGCAGATTTGTAGACACGAACAATACACAATAACATAAAAAAGAAAAACTCATTAGGACATAAAGTGCATTGCTATAGTGGCTGTAGACACATCCCAGTTAAACTACCTACATCAAAGCCCAAGGTAACACGGACAAAGATCAAGACACACCGTCCAACACACACTAAAACAGAAAATAATTTAAAATAATTTTTGCCCACATTCCAAAAGAAATCAAAATTCATAGAATAGGGGGCATATTGACAAAGATAGATAGATGGATAGATAATTTTATTGCACAATTAATTAAAATCATTGCAATGAGGTCACATATGAATATACAATATAAAATGCATATGTTCCAATATTATAAAAAGTAAAAAGACGGGTTGTTTCAATCGATTGTGCAAAGATTAAAAAGTTAGAAACACCGTTTAAGCCACTATAAACATGACACCTTAAAAAGAGAGAATAACTTGACCCAGCTTTATAAATTATAGTTCTAAGCGATGGTCGGAGTCCAAAAATGCCCTTACTGCCATCAAATATTTCAAGAAACGTTCCGCCAGCTGTGCTGATTCGCCTTTTATGCACTCGACTAGGGTGGCTTGACATGTCCGTATATTTAAAATACGCCAGTTTGGGCGGAGCCAGAATATTCTCAGCAGGCGCAGTGTCTCACAGATGCACAGTATGTGCGTTAGTGATTCCTCTACTGCTCCGCAAGCTCGGCACTTAGGGGCTCATTACGATGGCGGAAGGCCCGCCACCAACAGCCGGTCGATGGCGGGCCTTCCGCCATCGTACTGCTGTTTTCCCCCCACCATATTATGATGGCAGGGGGAATCGTTGGGTATGCATGGCGGTCGTAGAGACCGTCCGCCACGGTTCTGACAGCCGGTCCTTTTCCGACTGCCTGTCGGAACAGAAACATAGCCCAACAGGGATTATGATATCCCTTTCCTCCATTCGTTTTGTGGCGGACAAACCGCAGCAAAACGAATGGCGGAAATGAATTTGGGGGCCCGTAGCGGGTCCCCCTTAATCCCTGGGACTGGGTCAAGGGCACTGGGGGGCACCTATGGTGCCCCCCTACATATCCCTGCACCATGTGGCAGGCACCGCATGGTGCCTGCCACGTAGTGCAGGGATATGCAAGTGCCATTATTTTTGCATTTCGGCGGGGCCTGTTGAACGAATCCCCGCCACAATGCAAAATATAGGTGATGAGACCGCCATGGTGGCGGTCGCATCGTATTTCGGATTGTGGGGAAGCTGCCTCATGGGCGGCCGGTCCCAAATCCGAAACGGTGGCGGACGGACGGAAGTCCGTCCGCCATCATAATGAGCCCCTTAGTAACTACAGACTCTTTATACCCGCACCCATATTTGTATGCCAACAGTGGGATCAGTCCGAACCGCAATTTCATTAGTTGTTGCTTCATTATTGGTTTTAAAGGGGAGGACAGATAATATGGCAAAGTCACACTAGTATAGGGGTTTGAGGCCCAGCTTCCATGACTTAGGTTTCTTTAATGTTTGTATATCGCTGTCGGCAAACAGTAACTTCGCCTGTTTTGTTAAAAGTCTTGCGGCCGCTGGTATAGGTAGGGGGGCCGCCCATATTTCCTTTGCTTCCAGTACCTCGACACAGTGGGCTAGATATTCGCACCATGTGGACCCTCGGGTGTTTATCATTGTCCAAATGTATTTCTTTAGTGTATTTTCCCGGGCTTGTTTACCTTTTAGACAATACGCTATAAATCTAGCTTTCAGGATCCATTTTTGGGATGAAAGGTTGAATTCTCTACGGATTTGCGCATGAGCGGTAGCGGTCGGCAGGAAGAAGACTTTACGAAAGCAGGCCGACTGTGCTCTGTCCAGCCATGTTGTCATCTTGTCTTTGAAGGCTATTGCACCATGGGCTACAGTTGGTAAAAATGTTGCCCCCATTATTCTGATTAAGGGAGTGAGGTCAGGTGAACTTATGGCTTTCCTTGCTCTACAAAAAATGCCTTCCAAAGATTGAGCTGTTCCTTGCATTGCAGTGATGTGAGCAGAGGGCCGTCCTTTATGGTCGATCCACACTCCTAAGTACTTATAGGTGATCACAATCTCGATGGGTTTACCTTCGATTTTCCATGCATCCTTCCTTTTTAGTTGTCGCGAGATTATCATTGCCTTTGTTTTTGCCGTGTTCAATTTTAAATTGTTCTCTCTACAGTATAGAGACAGTGCCGTTAGCAGCCACTGTAGACCAATCTGGGTTTGGTCGAGCAATATCGTGTCGTCCGCATATTGGAGTGATTGAATTTTGGTTTCAGCTCATTTGAGAGGAAATGCTCGTGCTTCAGCCAACCGTTCCGGCAAATCAGCCAAGTATAGATTAAAAAGCATTGGGGCCAATAGGCATCCTTGCTTTAAGCCTTTATTAGTTTGTATTTTTTTAGTGGTAGAACAGGCTGTTGTGACCCTAATCTTGACCCAGGTGTCCGAGTATAAAGCAATCAGTACTGTTAGGAGCGTGTTATCAATTCCCCAATTTTTTTATTTCATCCATAGTCGCTGGCGGGAAACACTGTCAAAGGCAGTTTGGAAATCGATGTATGCCAGATACAGGGCCCTGCCTTTTTTTGCCAATGTTGTTTCGATCAGGTTGGAAATGCAGATCAGGTTATCTTCAATATGTGAACCCTTTTGGAACCCTGTTTGCGTATGAGGGATCAGTTTGCGCATTTCGACCCAAGCCATCAGCTCTTGCAGCAGTATACTAGCATGACACTTCCCATCCACATCTAGGAGCGCAATCATTCTATAGTTTTCTGAGATGGATCTTGTGCCTTTTTTGTGTATTGGGACAAGAAGGGATCCCCTCCATGACTCCGGGATACTTCTTCCCAGCCTGTACTCCCAGAATAGAGGCACCATGATTTTTGCCCACTTACACGCCATCCCTTTAAAAACCGTGGGCGGGATTCCATTGGGGCCTGGTGCCCCTCCAGAGCGCATTTTTTTAATAAGGTGCAGGACTTCAACAGATGTAATTTCTTTTCGGACATCGCAGTGGACCTGCGACTCCGTACTCCAATGCACATTGTTAATGTTCCTCATAAGGGGAGTTGTGCCATTGTAACTGGATGTCTCCACATAGAGTGCTTTCATGTAATTTTCCCAAGTTGTAGGCAAAATATTTGTAATTGTAGGGCGATGAGTGGATCTGCAGCACATATTCATCCAGTTCCAGAAGCGCTTCTGGTCTCGTGATTTTATAATCTCATATGCTTTACTCCAGTGGTTTTCTTCCAACATTCTTGTATAAGAAAATCTCGCTTTTCTATATTCTCAGCAGATATCTTTACATTTTGCCTTAAGGGATCTATGTTCCAGCACCTCCTTTGTAGTTTTGCGCACAAGGTTATTTAATTTGCATTTTATTGCTTCTATTAGCAGCTTTTGTTTTGTGAGGCAGTCATTTTTTCAGAGAAGTTGGCTGGGTCTTGAATTCATCAGCGTTGTTAGTTTTTCCCTTGTTTCTTCCAAGAGGAGTTCCCATGAATTACTTAAGGGCAATTCGCTATTACCCGGGGTTACTTTGTTCTATATAGATTCCACTTCTGAGTTGATTTTTTCTTGGTGCTCTATTGTCCACCTAATTTGATTTATTAGTTCCAGTTTTTCCTCCTCACCAATGAATTTGATTCTAGGGCGGCGACATTGTGGGGCTATGATATCACAGGTGATTATTGCGTGGTCGCTTACCACGGTATGTGTTACCGAGAAGTCTTGAATTACGTGGAAATGGGCAATCGAGATCCAGATGTAGTCCAATGTAGCCAGTCTGTGATTTGAAAGGTGGGTTTAAGCTGCTGGCGAGTCAGCGGCTGCTCTACCATTTAAGATACGAAGACCCAAATGGTTAAAGAAAGCTGAGAGTTTGAGGCCATGATTATCTTTCCGTTGGAACTGGCCGATTATATCTGGGATAGCCCAGGCGAAATCGTCCAGGGCTAATAGGGGGAGTTTAGATCTGAGGCCATTAAATTGGCATTAAAGTCACCCATTAACATCCATAAGCCATCTGAATATTGACAAAGAGTTCATGCAACACATTTGTCGATTGCCTTCTAATTAGCCCTGCTACCTACCCCCACCTTCTTCCCTGGGACCCTCACAAAGTGTGACTCCGGCCGCAATCCGCCTAGTATCAGGGGAAGGGTGGTTTATCTCTAACCCGTGGGCGTAGAGTAGTTAGGGTTGGCTGAAAGGTGGAGAGGGCTTGGGCCACAGGGTCTGCATTTGTAATATCAACTGAGCCGCTGGATATCAGTGGCATCGCATAATGTGCTGTGTGCATGTGTGTGCGAGTGCACTCCATACGGATCTGCCTGATATCTGTGGCTCCTTGTATCAGTGCTGAGTGAGTGTGGGGGAGTGACTGCATGAGGACCGCCTGCTATTAATTACACCACACAGCAGTGTTACTTTACACGTTGATTCCTTGCTAAAAGCATAATAAATTTGACATTGGTTTTTACCCGTGCGGCCTTGGCCCACAGGGCTGTTTAAAAGTTTTGTAATTATCTGTGTAAACACATTTTTGATATTGTTGTGGTCTGGGGTGCACCCTATAACTGTGTGGTATTAAATTAAAATAATTGCCAGGGTGGGCCTAGTTCTGACAACGTTTTGAACCGCATAAGGGTGTTGGTGGGTTAAGTAGGATGTTTCTCAAGGGTGCATAGTACTGCGGTCATTCTAACACGGTTGGTCCTAGTACTGCTAGTAATATTTCCCAAATGTGATTTATGCACAGAAATACATGATGTTCATGTTGTGTTAATTAACGTGTGTTGAATACAAACTTTATTTGCATACACCACGTGTGAAGTCTCTTTTGTGACGCCCGGTCTGGTTATTGTGTGAGACTGCTGTGCCAATGCTTTAAACATTGCCTCTGTGATAAGCCTGACTGCTCAGTGCCAAGCTACCCAAGGGTGAGAGCAGGTTATACAGGGAGTGTAATTACCCACCCTTGATGGGAGTGGTAGGTTCTTCAGGAAGGGGTCATTTCCTGCACAAAAACTATCCTTTAAGGCATTTTCCTCTTTGTATGTTTGCTGCACAATGCAGCACACAATTAAAGAGTTAAAAATGAGGCAGCATAACAAGGACATTTCTCCTCATTATGCCTGCCTCAGGGAGGAGCAGGATTTTGATGCAAAACCCTGTTTACAATAATTTAAAGATAGATATTTGCATCAAAACCCATGTGTGGTTGAGTGGGAATGCCCATGCACCACCCATGGAATGCCATCTTGATGCAAACCAATGGGTGTGGGTCCAGGTCCGAGTTCGGGGGGCAACCGGATATTGTCCAACGGGGGGATGTTCTTTCTGAAAATCAGCACTACTGTCTTTTCCGTGTTGAGCTTCAGGCAGTTAGTCCTCATCCAGTTGGAGACACTCGTCATAACATTGTGGAAGTTTGTTCTGATGGTGGTGGGGCCTTGCGTGAGTGAGAGGATGAGTTGGGTGTCGTCTGTGTAGGATATTATGTTGAGTCCATGGGTTCCAACGATGTCAGCCAGGGGTGTCATGTAGGTGTTGAGCAGGGTGGGACTGAGGGATGAGCATTGGGATACATCCAGATGATGCTTTTAGGCTCTGAGGAGAAGGGTGGCAGTCGGATTCTTCTGGTGTATCCTGTGAGGAGGGATGCAATCCACTTGAGGCCATCCCCTGGACACCGACGTGGTGGAGTCTACTGATGAGGGTTTGGTGGGATACGGTGTTGAATGCTGCTGAGAGGTTGAGGTGGATCAGGGCCACTGTTTCACCCTGGTCGAAGAGGTTTCTGATGTAATCAGTGGTTGCAATCAGGGCAGTCTCGGTGCTGTGGTTGGCATGAAAGCCAGATTGGGAGGCGTCAAACATGTTGTTTCTTTCAGGTGTATGGTGAGCTGGTGGTTGATGGCCTTCTCAAGGACTTTGGCGGGGAATGAGAGCAGCGAGATGGGACAGTAGTTTTTGGGTTCGCTGGGGTCGACAGAGGGTTTCTCAAGGAGGGTTCTGACTTCTGCATATTTATATCAGTCTGGGAAGGCGAGTTCACCGCTGATTTCTTTGTGTCCGAGCTTGAAGAAGTGGTGGGGGCATGGGGCCGAGGGTGCTCTGGAATGGATTGAGGTCATGATGGCTGTGGTGATCTGTGTGGTGAGAAGAATCCAAGTGGTGAGCGGGTGGCTGTGAGTGGTGTCTGTTGGTTTGAGGAGGTGGTCGAGGGTGGTGGGTTGGAGCTCAAAGTTGCTGTAGATGGTGGATATCTTGTTGTGGAAGTAATTTGCCAATGTGTCGCAGAGTTCCTGGGAAGGGTGGATCGTGTTCTTAGTCGCTGACGGGCTGTAGAACACTCTGACAATGCAGAAGAGTTCCTTGCTGTAGTTGCTGCTTGCTTTGGTGCAATCTGTCAGGGCTTCTCTTTTCATGTCCTTGAGGCATTGGTGGTATTTGTTGATGGCTGACTTGAAGGCGGCTTGGTCTGTAGAGTCTCTGCTGGTGCACCATCTTCTTTCTAGTCGCTTGCAGTTGCTTTTGATGGTCTTGAGTTCTGGTGTATAAAGGCTTGTTTGGTGGATCTGCTGGGTTTCTCTGACATCATGACTCTGTCAGCACAGTTGGAGATCCAGGCAGAGAAATTCTGGACTGCCTGTTCCAGGTTGGTGGTGGCACCCTGCTTGGTAGTGTTGAAGGTGTCGTTCCACTGGGTGTCTGTCACTTTGTTCTAGCTGCGGCAGGCGGAGCTCGGGAGCCTGTTGGTGGGGCCCTAGGAGCCTGTAATGGTGAAGTGGACGATGGTGTGGTTGGTCCAGGTGAATTCAGTGACATGGCTATACTTGACTCAGTCGCTGACTATGAAGATAAGGTCTAATGTGTGTCCTGCGCTGTGTGTGGGGTTGGTGACCAGTTGGGTGAGGCTGATGTTGCCCATGCACTAACTCACAAACTCAATGCATTTTACTGCACTTAGTCATTCATCTAGCCATTCACTCACCTAATCACAATTACACTAACCTATCCTACACTCTCACCATCATCTATCCATGCATCTATTGATTCATTCTCTCATTCGCCCACTCACCTATTCTCACAATCAAAGACAAAAACATTTGCCCATCAATATAGAGGCACATTTAGTTATTTAAATAAAAGACAGACCTGTTAGCGTATCCATTATTTGTTAAATGCTTGGCCTCTTGCGCCAGATGCAAACAATGCAGAATAAATATAGACTCTGTACTGTGGAAATATACACATCATTATATATATGCAGATTGTTTTCTTTCACAAACATATCAGCCTGATGCAATTCACTATTGCAGCTACTTTTGTGTTTCAGCGAGTATGGTAACATACAAATGGCCATAGTGTTGCATCACCCTTGTGCCACGCAAGCGGACGCAGGGGCGATAGAACACTAAAGTCAGATTTATCAAGCCACGCAAGGCCACATTGCGTGGCCCTGCATGACTTGATCAATTCAGCCGCGGCCACTGCAGGTAAGAGCGATGGGGCGGTGGGGACGGGTGAGGGGGGATTTCGAGAGACAACCACGAGGGGAAATTAAATAAATAATTAATTTTCCCTCATGGTCGCCTCTCGAGATCTCCCCTCACCCGGCCCCACCACCCCACCGCTCTTACCAGCAGCGGCCGCAGCTAGATACATTTAGAGTAATGTAAAAATTGCTGCCTTGTATTAGTCTGCTCCAGGGAGGCGTTCCACAGGTGGAGCGTGGGTGTTCCAACCCATCCAGCCATGGATTTTGGCGCATTCCCAGATTTTCCATTAGTGGTAGACCTAGTAATGCGCCAAAATGGTATACTTCCCCAGGGGAGGTGTAATGATGAGAAATATCTTTATTTCTCCTTGTTTGTTCCTTTTTCTAAGTGTGCTGCATCCTGCAGCACAAGCAGAAAGAGGAAAATGCTTCTGAGGATTGGGCAGGAAGGTGCCCCTTCCTGCACAAAAATAATCCTGCCTGCCATGCAGGCACCCTTGCACCATGGTGCAAGGGTGCCTGCGTTGGCACTACGCAGCAAAAGTGCTCCAGCGCAAGGAAAGGGCAGGAATGTGCTGTATAATGTTAAATAAAATTTCACACAGCGCAACAAGGAGGCTTGCTGCGTTGCGCTGTGTGAAAGTTTGATGAATATGGTCCAGAGATTGTTGCTCTTCTGTGTTGAAACTCGACAGCTTAATAAATAACCAAACAGCCATAAATATCTTCTTACCAGTGAATGGCTGTAGAATGTCAGGATAGAGGGGTCAGAAGAAAGACTAGTTTACTAAAGGGGCAGTTAGTGCTCTGCCTAGTCAGTTACCGTTCACAGTCTCATGGTTCTGGTAGCAGACATCGCGACCGCCCAACTCAGCTGTTATCAATTTTCTATATTTTTTAGATAAGTCGTGTTAGACCTGGCACCATTGGCGTGGGTCTTCCTTGTATTTTTGCCTTTGCCTCCTGCGTTTATGCTGTATGTTGGACTTTGTTTTTGCTGGTCTAGATGCTTTGGGCACTTTGCCACTGCTGTTCAGTGCCAAAGTGCAAGTGCTCCCTTTGTAAATTGTTGTTATGGATTGGTGTTCCCATGATTGGCTGATTTGATTTACTACTCAGTCCCTAATACAGTGACCTTTGTTTGCCCAGGGCCTGTAAATCAAACGCTGCTAGTGGGCTGCAGCATTGATTGTGCCACCCACATAGGCAGCCTGTAAATGTAACTCTGGCCTGCCATTGCAGAGCCTGTGTGCAGTCTGGTACTACTATGTCAACTTGGCAAGTGCACCCACTTGCCAGGCCCTAACCTTCCCTTTTGTTATATATTAGTCACCCCTAAGGTAGGCCCAAGGTACCCCTGTGGGCAGGGTGCAGTGTATGTGAAAGGTAGGACATGCCCTGGTGTGTGTGGCATGTCCTGATAGTGAATTACTGCCAATTTCGTTTTTCACTATTGCAAGGCTACCTGTTCCCATAGGATGGAATGGGGAGTTTGTTTATAACATCTTATAAACATAACTACCCCTGGGAACAAGGTAGGACAATAAAATGTTTAGTATGCCTGAACTCAGAATGTTAAAATGCATCTTTTAGTGATGGTGATTTTTACATTCTGTGTTTGAAAATACCAATTTTAGAAAGTAGGTATTTTCTTGCCTTGCCATCCAATGTGCCTCTGCTAGGTTTGTGTATTGCATGTCTGGCTTTTGGATGACAGGGGCTGTGGAGAAGCAGTGGCTCCAGAGAGCCTGATGAGTCAGGACTGGGCTGAATAGACCTGGGCTGCATTTAGAGTAGGGGGAGGAGATTTCCTTTCACCTGAATGGGCCTGGTCTGCCAAGGACAATGCTGTCTCCACCTCCTGCCAGGAAGCTGCACCAGAGAGGACAGAACCGGTTTTGACCAAGCACAGGGCTTCTCTGCAACCAGAGCACAAAGAATTTTGTAGTATAAATATTTGGGCCCAGACCCCAGAACTTTTGATCATTTCTGGGAATCAAGAAGAACCTTTGCCAAGGAGAAGAGCCGGAGAAGCTGAGGAGGAGTGCTGCCCCTGTGCTGTTTGCTGTCTGGGGTTGGCCTGCAGTGGCTGCTTGCTGCCAAGGAAAGGAGAAAAGGACTTTGCTGTTTGCTTAGTCCCCTGCTTGAAAGAAGATCTCCAAGGGCTTGAAACTGAGCTTGCCTCCTGTTCTGAAGTCTCAGGAACACAAAGACTTCATCACCAGCTCCCCTGAACTTCCTTGCTGGGAGTTCTGATCTGCAAAGAGGCGCCTGCAGTTGTTTTGGACCTCTAGAGACTGTTTTCTGCTGGGAGCTGAAAAATCAACGCAACAACCGAGAAGCGTGACGCATCCGGACCTGTTTCCGATGCATCGCCGAAGAAACCGTCGAAGCGCCTGCCGCGGCTCGAGAAATCGCTGCACGCCGCATCGAGTGCAATGATCTCCAAAGTCTGTGATCACCGCACCGATTTCAATGCAAGGCCTGCTGTGTGGCTGCACGAATCCACGCATCGTTCCGGATCATCGCATTGAGGGGCCATGGCTGTCGCATCGTTGGGGGACGCATCACCTCCACTCCGGTAAGGAACCGACGCATCACCTCCCCTGCGCAACAGTAAGGAACCAATGCATCACCTCTACCGGAGCAAGTAACTGACACATCACCTTTCCTGAGTGTAAGGAACGGACGCATCACCTTCCCTGTTGCCTGTTTTGTTTGTTTACGTGACGCATCCAAGGTACTTTGTGGGAAAAGTGTCGCATCTGCAATTTGCTTTGAACTGAACTATTTCTACCATTTGAAAGTCATATTTTTATTACTGTATTGTGGATTTTTGTCGTTTTGGGTCTTGTTTCGTTTAGATAAAGATTGCTTATTTTTCTAAACTGGTGTGGTGTCCATTTGTAGTGTTTTCACTGTATTACTGTATGTGTTCACGAATGCTTTACACACTGCCTCTGAGATAGGCCTGTCTGCTCGGCCAAGCTACCAAGGGGGCGAGCAGGGGTTATTTTAGAAGTGTATCTCCCTTACCCTGACTAGGATCAAGGGTCCCTTTTTGGACAAAGGTACCTACCTCTGCCAACTAGAGACCCCCATTTCTAACAAGTAGTAATGTCTAAACTAAGCTGTAGTGTGAATATTATATATGGATTTGTATAAATAGATTTTAACATACAGTTGATAGTGACTGTGTGACAGACAGGGGAATGCTGACAGTATTTTGTTTCACAAGCACCAAGAGCGTCTCGGTACTGTCACTAGAAAATGCCACATATTGCCATAAAAATAGAAAATTAGTGGTAAAATTGAAAAAATAAAATTGGAATCTTCGATTGCTTAAAAGTAGGGCATACATCTCACAGAGAAGATTTCACTATTCTTTGTATTTTTTAATAACTCGGAACTTCATGGACGCTCCTATCACTAATTTCTAAATCGATTCGTTTTTTTCATAATCGTCTTTTTGAATTCTTCTTTTAATAATGCTCAGTTCTTTCTCTCTGTTGTGAATCATTAGAACAAATCCCTGAAAACATTCAGGGTATGCAAGCTCCAAAATATGGCAGTGCAATGCGACCCATTTCAAACAGTTACTCACAAAGTCGCCCTTTTCCTGTTTAAATGGTTATTTTCTAACTTATATAATAAAGTAATTTTCATAACAAATTTTACAGTCATGAGTATGCAAAGATTATATGATGTTAGTGTATTCTGTGGAGGTTGCACAAACTCAGAGTAAAACGTTTATTAAGCCCACCACATGCTTCTCCCACACTTTGGACTTCCTAAGAGCTCACACACAATTGCATGTGTCAAGAAATATTGATCCCCACTCTTGATAGGTTTAATGGCCAGTAGCAAAAAAACGTAATGGATAGATTTCATTTTGTGTTTCAAAGTATTATTTAATGTCCTCTGAGAACATATCTAATCAAGTTTATTCGATTTCGACTCTTCCTCTGCGCCTCAAACCATAATTTCCTTCCCTCCTCATGTATAAATGTTTATATGTGGTATTTCTATAACACGAACCGAGCAGAAAGGCAGTGGTGCACTGTAAACATCATAAGGCTAAGATACAGTCAACAAGTGATTGGATGGGTAGCTGGGTTATGAGAGCAGAAGTGAACTATAAACCCGCCATGGTGTAGTGTTCTTGAAAAAGTATGTTTTCATCTCTGAACTAAATTGAAGCAGGATAGGGGCAGCCTTAATGGATACAGGGGTGTTGTTCTAGATTCTGGGTGTGTTGATGGAGAAGTCCTACTGCCTTGTTATTTTCTTTTATCACTTCTTCTTTTCTGGACTGATGGTGTCCAGTTTGTGAGCGTGAGGACAGCCATAGGCAGGTGTGAGCTTGTCAGCCTAGGCAGGGTTCCTGGACATGATAACTTTGTAGTTGATGCAGCTAATTTTGAAGATGTCAGTAGCAGAAAGGTGAGTCAATAGAGTTACATCAGGTAGGGGTGATGTGATTATATTTCTTGAGGACCTTCATAATGTGTGTTGTGGAATATAGGATGCCCTTAAAGTGGGTCAGTGTGGGGTCTGGGAGGATGTGGAACAGGGCGAGGTCATCATCCTGGTGTAAGAGTACGAGGACTTGAACAGCAATTCTGCAGTTTCTTTCTGGAAGGGCCAAATTCACTTTCTTTTGTAGAGGGAGATGGTAGCATGCTGTCTTCATTTTTTTGGTGATCTGTTCCTTGAGGTTGAGCTCGATGCTCGGTGACATCTAGGTATCCATGTGAAATAACTGGTGTCAGCTATATAAGGAGGAGCAGAACCAGTAAAGTACCAGTGAACCAATGAAGTACATTGCCAGTGTATGTGCATGAGGGAAAAAGCTATTTCAACAGTAGCTTTATTTGCCAGAGTACACATGGTTCACACAAGAACAAGGAGAAAATCAATCAATCACAAATCTTTATTCGGTTGCAAAAGCAACTATAAAAGTACAAAACATACATAAAAATAGTTAAAATAATTAAAACAGACTTGTGCTATAGTCATGAATATAATAAATTCAGTGCAGTCTCCATATCAATATATCAATAAAAACGGAGCCCTAAAACACATCCATTGTTTTTTGTGCCCTCACTGCGGTTTTCAAAAACCGTCCAACATGATAGATGCAATCCTCATTATTCATCTGGAGCAAGATGTTGTAAGCTTCTCTAAAATCCGTGATACAGTGCCCCTTAATTAATGGTAATAAAATGCTTTTAGTGTACATTGAATAAAAATCTAAAACAGTAAAAAATGTAACAATGATTGACCCGGCCTCCCATTACATGGACAGAGGCGGGAATCTAAGTTAGATTGGAAACCTAGTGGGAAGCTTAACAAATATTTGACCGTACCTTCCCTAAAACGATACAACAGAGGGGCATATTCACAAGAACGTGTGATAACTACCGCAAGTGTAGCTTAACGCAACCCTTCACATCGCAGTCTATCACGGGAAAACAACTCCGTGTTAACGTGGTATTCACAACACGGCGGCACCAAGCGATAGTCACAGGACAACGCGTCAAATGAATGCGTTAAAAACAACGTGACGCCGCAAAAACGCGAAACCCCAACGCAAAAATAGTAGCGATGACGCCAATCGCGATACAAAAATCTACGAAAACCTGCCACAGGCCTGCAATTTCCACGCGTCATGCGGCAAAATGCACCATAAAAGTAGAAAAAAACATACAAACAAAAGCCAAACAACAGCGAAGCACAATGGAGGCAGCCGGAGCAAGTACAGAGGACAACCAGAACCCCACAAGCCCCACGGAGGACCAGCCTGGGACCTCGGGGTCAGGGAAGGGCAAGGACAAGAAGAAGAGGAAGACGAAGTTCAGTCCGCAGGAAAACAGGATCCTGATAACGGAGGTGATAGAACACCATCAATCACTGTTCGTCACCTCCACTGTGTCACTGGCAACTAAAAATGGAATATGGCAGACCATCATGGACAAGGTGAATGCAGTCGGAGTGCTGAAGAGGACAATGGACGAGGTCAAGAGGCGCTGGAATGATGTGAAGCGCAAAACCAACCCGAAACTTGCAAACAACCGGAAGGCAGCAATGCAGACTGGAGGTGGGAGTCCAGTGCCACAGGAGGAGCTGGACGAGATGGAGGAAATGGTCTCCACAGTCATCAGTGGGGAGACGGTGGCAGGAGTCGGGGGACCGAACACTGCTCAACATGACCGGACACAACAGCAACAGGGTGAGTAACCACCAGGGACTGGGGGGAGGGTCGGAGATGGGCACAATGGCACACATGCACAATTAAGCATAGCACACCTGCAGACAAAACATGCCCCAGACCCACAACTCCCACCAAGAGACCAAAGCACACAGGTATGCAACATCGCAGCACTGCATAAGCACAGAACCCAGAGGCACACCGCATGGAAGGGAGAAGGACAGCTAAATCAGAGCTGCAGGGGCGACTCCCCTAAAATGCGGCGCACACACACATAACATACAGAGCACATCAACATTGACAACGAGGTGGTACAACCCCAACACGTCCACAACAGAACAGAGGACACAACAGGTGCCGCATGTGCGTAGAAACTGGCCAATCACATATGGCACTGCAGGGAAATGTGAGTTGACAATGTACAAGTACAAACTCACATCCTTGATGTAGTCGGAATGTCCACTGTCCCGCATCAAATAGGCAGCTCCCCCCAAACAGTCACAATGTACACTGTCATGCAGTCTGAATGCAGACATGTACAATGCGTCAACATACATGTGTACACGATGTTAAACTGCATCTCCCCTTCACATTGCAGGGGGAAATCCAACACCTCCTGCAGAGCAGTCCGAACCTCTCTTCTCTGATGACGAAGAGGACCACCACACCTTCGACTCAGACGCCCTCGAACAGCTCGTGGAGAGCCTCCGCAGCCCACTTCCAGGATCAGGGCAGCCCAGCTGCCATGAGGAGCCCCCCCCTGCACAGTACACACAGCAGGCAGCACCCACCACCACGGCTGCCTCCCAGGACCCCCACGACGAACACATTGCCTTCCAACGCCGTGTGTTTGGGTGCCAGGAGAAGCTGGCAGAACAGGTGCAGGTAGGGTTCGACCGCATGGCAGCCAAACTAGACGCCATACGTGGGTGTCTAAGTCCCATCAGGGACCACTCACAGTCCGTAACGGACACCCAGAGTCCGCTCCATGCTCTCCAACGGACCATGGCTGACATCGCCAGAGTCCTGACTCTGCAATAAGAACGACTGTCTAGCCAGAGTGCCTCCAGCGATCTTGCCTGGGAGTTGGGACACATGCTGAGGATCATGGAGAACATGGAGCGGACGCAGGCGGAAAGAGCGGCTGCCATGGCTGCACACCAGCGAGAGGTAGCTGGGTCCCTCAATGCCCTAAAGACCCTCCTCATGGCATTGCTGCCACAAGGCCTGGCGCTGATGCATGCTGCTGCTACCACCCCATCCACATCTCCAGCCCCTGATGTGTCTGTGCCACACAGTGCTGGAGACAGTATACCACCACCCACATGTGAGGCACATGCAACAGCAGAGGACGAAGATGCGGATGAATCAGCCCTCGTGGTCAGGAGGACGCAGTAGCATTTATCTCCGCCATGTGGCCTGTTTCTGCTTGGTTCTGCCCTCTGCATCATCACCTTCCACTGTCCCCCGATGCACTCTGCGACACTCACTTTGGACCTCGACATGGACTGCCATATTCTGTTTGGTCACCAATGACACATCTATCAGACTGCGGACTGAACTCCTCCTCTCCTGATGTACCTGTCATTCCCTGAAGGACTCTGGCTGGCCCTCCATGGGCCGACAATGTGAAGTGGGGTTGGCATGGCCCTGTACTGCTCCAGCTGCAACACTCCCTTGAATGTGTAGTAAACATTCATATCCACACAGATGTGTCATGTCTATGATCTTTCAAGTGTGGAAGTATGGATGAATGTAGGGTCAGTGATTCCCCCTTACGTCCATGTTGCCCATGTTGTGTGACTATTGTCACAGGGTGACAGATTGCCGATTCCGGTCTGTGTGGAGCCGACACTACAACGGAGACACATCCATTAGTCACTTCCTTGTCCAGCCCAGGACGGAACCACACCCATAGTCCCGGGGTCATTGTTCACACCCTTACGCTGGACTGGCATACGCCAGGACAGCACACTCCGATTACGCACACAGGGGGAGACGACAACGCTACATGTCCCAGGTCTTCACTGTGGGGATCTGCAGCTCACAGGTCTAGTTGTCAGCATGCCACAGCCACGCCCTTACGGCTGGTGTACACCCACACCACACCCATCCTGCACTGGCGTCACAGGACATGTGACCCTGGCAATAAAAAGGGCCTGGCGCATGTGCTGGACGCCATTTCCACTCTCTCTGACTGGGTGTCTCCGTGTAGATCTCATGTGTGCATGAGGGCATAGGGCCCTGCCACCTCACATTGCCCAGTGCTGGGAGTGACATGATGGCCTCCGCACAACGGGACTCAATCATTAAGCGTCCATGGCTAGCGGTGCACAAACTTGGTGGCACCGGATACACTGCGGCAGGCACAGGCACCCCGCCACGGGACGGTGTCTTGCGGTGCAGTGAGATAGGGGCACCTAAAGTGCTGAGCGGGTGTGCAGCCTGCAATGATGCCGTGTGCACTGATGTGGTCTCTGCCATTGCGAAATCAAGACCCAGAGTCAGGTGTGTGACCTGGTGGACCGCGGTGCGGGGCTGCATGATGTGGAGGGTGCCATGGTCGCGGGCACCGGGCTTGGGGATCCCTCCGGAACGTGGTGGGCCCTCTTGGAGACACGCCGGTGGCGGAAGGTGAGTAGTGAGGCCTGGTTGCGCAGGGGCGGGCAATCACCGCTCGGCGGCGGGAGGGGCTGGGGTGCAGCAGCCTGTGTGCGCAGGGGCGGGCAAGCGATGATGGCGTGTGCAACTGTATGGACTCTGCCATTCATGTCTCTGGAAACTGTTTCAGATGAGGGACCTGGGGGACTGCTGTGAATACCGGCACGTGGTTGGAGTCACACCGGTGGCAGCAGGTGAGCAGTGGGGCATAGGTCCGCAGTGTCAGCACTCTCTCCCTCTCTCCCTCTCTCTTTCTCTCTCCCTCTCTCTTCCTCTCTTTCGCTCTCTCTCTGTACTTTGATGGGCGCATGGCACACCTTCTGATCCAGATTTCTGTTTTGCAGGCTGTGACTTACAAAATATCCTGAGACGACCCATCATGCCTCTTCAGAATTGTTTTTTTTGGTTTGTTCTGTAATAAACGTATTGTTTGGATATTTTGATATGGGTGTATGATTTCCCTTTTTCTGGCCACACATGTATGTTGATTGTTGTGATTGTGCGACTTCAGGCGATTTGTTTGGTTCATGATTTCGTGGGGTTGATGTGAAATATCTTTGTCCATGGGGGGGTGTGGGGTGTGCCCGGGGTAGGGCCCCGGGGGAGGTGGGGTGGGGGTGGTGGGGTCCTGGGGGTGGTGGCGGTGGGTGTTGTTGACCTATTGGGGCTCAGGCCTGCATGATGGGTTGCTCCAGGGCATCTGTTGTTCTTCATGTGTGGCTATGGGCTGTGCTCCCTTGTCTGGTGCCGGTTGTCATCCGACTTTACACCAGGTAGGAGCAGGTGTTAGTTTCCTGCTGCTAACGTGCCTTAGCGCATGTTTTGTGATCTTATCGCAGATCTGGCTGGTCGTTGAGAATGTTGTGGAGTGGTGTTGTCGCGGCTTTTTGCACGGGAACGCCTACTCTGCATATCATTAGCGTTAGTTGCCGGGCTCCTCTGTGGCGATGTTTTTTGCGACTGCTATCGCAGGTAAACTGGTGATATCGGCTGTTTGCACCAGCTTGTGAATGGGGCGATGAATTTATCACGACTTTGGCTGAGATAAAGTGCTGTTAACTCGCCGATAGTTCCTTGAGAATATGCCCCAGAGTGCGCTCCCATTGCCCCATTGGGCTTATTAAATACCTTTGAATGGGGGCGCACCCATCACGGTTCATATTCAGATAAGCTTCCACTCTTGATTTACTGAGCTCATTCTTCAATCTCTCCAAATGTGGTAATTCATACCAGGCAGTACGCAATTGTCTTTTACTTGTAGTGTGAGGGCCATCCGGATTCTTGAACATTTGTTAAAAGCCTATCTTATACATGCAGGATTTAACATAAGCCAACCAAGGAATAATTCCACCTTTATCACAAGAGAAACAGTCGGTTATAATGTCTCTTGTGAGATTTACCTCCATATTATTCCAAATTGCTAACCATAAGAGCAGTGGACAAGCTCTGATATAGTCCTTAATATAGGGAATGTTCAATTCACTGTGGCTTATAAAGTTTGAGAACGAGATCAGCGCCCCCAGACTTTTTCTACAAAATCTATGCTCTTCCAATTGAATTTGGGGGCATTTATCAATACCCCATACCTCAGCCCCATAGGTGGCGATTGGGAGACATTGTGTTTTAAAAATGTTCAGTAAAGGGATTAAGGCTCTCCCGTTCCTGGGGCGAGGTAAACTGAGTAATGAACCTATGATAAGTTTACTCCCACTATGTGCTATGTGGGCTTGCCAAGAGCCACCATCAGAAAAGATCATGCCAAGGTAAGAAAAAGTGCTTGTGCATTGAAGAGATGAATCACCCACTTTTAGGGTACCCAGTTTATACTTTTTTATGCCACAAGACATTATGAATGATTTTTTTAAATTTGGACACAGATGAAAGATCCAGGGTGGCCACACTTTTCTCAGCCTCTCGGGCTGTTGATGAACTGTCTGGGTAATTGCTACTTTGAGGAACTCTATGCCCCAATTTTCTGATATTACTGGTGTTACCAATGGAAAGAACCTTCTGTGAAGGCCTGGTTATGCTAATGTTTCCTTTAGTGTTGCGCCCTTTGGGTGGAACAAATCTCTGTTGGAGGTTCTGGGTGTCATCAATCGAGACAGAATAGTCAGTTCTCTGCGTTGCTGTATCACATAATGTGGATGGCCCATGAGACGCAGTTGATGGATTAGCACAGGTTGGACTGTCAGTAGCCTCATTAACATCCAACACGGAAGGAGAATAAAAAACAGAGTCTAATTTCCTCTCTACACTCGCTAATCGCTCCATCAATGGTTTGAACTTTTTGTCCAAAATACTGTTAAATTGACTACACAAGACTTCATATGAAAAAGAGTCATTACTGGTTGGAGGACGGTCAGTGATTGCGCTACTACTCAAATCAGTGTTGTCTAAAATCTGAGGCTGTGGTAGTGTTTGCAGAGCTTTAGTAGGTTGAGAGGACTGGAGAGGCTGAGGGGGCTGCGCCCACGAAAGGAGATGATTATTGCCAGTTGTCGCTCTAACAGGTTGTCTCCTTTTATTAACTACCTGTTTGTTTGGTGCTCTTTTCCTTTTTGATGCTATGTTTTCAGGGGGGTTAGTTTGTACACTTGTTAGACAGCTGAGTGAGTCCAGGTTTTCGCTGAGACTAGGGATAGGGGGTTGGGGTTGACGTAGGGGTTCCACTCGTGGTGGTATAAGATAGAGCACTAGGCAGTGCTAGTTCTGTCTATGACATAGCTCCAATATGTGCGTTTCCCCCAGGTACCAACACCGATGGCAAACCCCCGTAGCTCCCATAGTCGAGTGACAGATGTCGCTCAGTCAATTCAATATCATTGGTTACTATCCCCACCACTCTCTCAAGCATAGAATCGATGGACACAGAGGGGCGAGGGACAACATAGCCCCCTTCATTCCTCCGCTTCACCATTATGAGATATAGTTTAATACTCACCTGACTTTATGAGTACTTTCTGAAGAATAGTTCAAGATAGCAGGATGGAGCCAAAAGAAATGTCCCAGCCCAGCCCAGCCTCACACGGCTGCGGGCGCAGACAGGCCCGTTCTTCGCCCGGTCTTCACTCGTGCTGTGGGACGCCCAAAGTAAATTTATGATGCTCTGGCACCTGGCAGCAGAGTCAGAGTCAAAGGCTGCTGGGGAGTGTAGTTCTACTGCTCGCCAGCGCTGTGCGGAACTCCTGGACAAAACTACAGTACGACACCCGCACTGTGGGACACCCGAAGTAAATTTATGACGCTCCGGCACCTGGCAGCAGAGTCAGAGGCAAAGGCTGCTGGGGAGCGTAGTTCTCCTGCTCCCCAGCGCTGTGCGACACTCCCGGGCAAAGCTATGTGAGAAAGAAAATGGCCAGTTTTCATGATCTGCCTAGAGTGCTGCAATTGTTTTGGTTGCTGTTTATTAATATTGTACTATTTAACTCCAGTCCTTTTGGCAGTGCTGTATATCAGAAGCCAGCAAACATAAATTACAAATTGCCTAATGTAAGCAAAATTGGTGGGATTCCTTCCATGAGTGGCTTGTGGGATTCAATAAGGGCTTTTTCCTTATTGTAGGGAAAGTACATTCTCTTGCCAACTTCATCTGGCTTTACTTGTTCCACAGCTCTAATGGTTCCCACCTGATTTCAGGAACCTTCCTGTTGTGCAAGCCACTGGGAGATCTCCATCAACTATTCCCTCTAGCTTTGGGCAGGACAGGAGGCTGTGGACTATTGCCATTAAAAACATCTTCTCTTCTCCTTCACATTGGCATGCAGCAGTGAGGGGATACCTGTGCCCAACTGTTACTCTATTTCCTGTCCACAGAGGATTGGATGCAGTCACCCACAAAGGTAGATGCCAGTGCAGGTACGATGAACACCTGAAGCCCTGATCTGGGTGATTTTTAGATCTATCCTAGATCTCAGCACATTAACTTATAGACAGCGAAATGAGATGGCCTAATTGTACGCTTTCTGGCAGGTGACCCACCTATCATCACTAGATTCATCCACAACTTTTCATCCAGGAGGAGCAAGCTTCATTGGGCCTCTGTCGAGTAGGTGCACAGTTTAGGAGCAAACCCAGGTTTGCAAGTTTTTGTAAATCTGGATTTCGTCAAAACACATGAGTAGAAGCATGGGATCACCCATGCTTGACCCATTTAACGCCTACCTGATCCAAAGTAAGGCAAGGCAGTGCTATATGCTGCACTGCATTACGTTGTATTTCCTCAACAACCAAAGTGGCTTTGTGTGGCTTAGTAAATGCCAAAAAGGATTTTGCATCAGGGCTGTACCACAAAACCCTGACACAATCCAGATGCAAACTCATAGTCAATCTGGCCCTTGGTACCTGATTAACATTTATCTCTGTGTCCATTGCATCCATACTGGTACATGTACAAAGGCATGGTGATTGCTGCCAAGCAGGTGGGAGTCTCTAAATGTGGAGGATGGCCCTCTGCCAGGGAGTCGGCGGCAAGGGTTATAGCCTAGTCTAGTGGGACACCTTCTACACTTTAAATGAGCCCCAAATTATTGTCCTATTCTTGGTCTCGGCATTGGATGTCTCAGACTCAGTTGCTAATTTAAAGTGTGGCACGCTCCTGTCCAGCCAGAGTGGGTGTGTGGCATGGACTATGATTGCTACTCCATCCATTCCACGAGTAATGACTTTAGATATTAACTAGGCACTCTTGTTTGTTATTTTTCCTTGTAGACTGTACAGGAAATGAGGAGGATCCCACCAGATCCTGGATCTAGCAGCTATCATTGAGCCAGATCCAGCATCCGGGCTGGCCCCTGTGAAATATGCTGAATTTATCAATACCCGCACGCATGCAGCAGTGCCTGCACATTGTCTACTTTGCATTTGAAGCAAACGGTGTGCTATTTTCACCTCCAGCTAAGTCGAAAACCTTCCTGTTTTTAAAGGGCTATCAGGCTTCTTTTTGTTCGAGTGTCATCCTGACTGGGAGTTATCTAGAGCCTAACACCCAGATGTCAATGCAAAGGATGGAAACAAAGACACACAGCTTATTATCACTTCAAGTACTTAAGAGGAACTATAGGTGGAAGCACGTTTTTGACTTTGTTCAAAACATGTAATGAGAAATATGCTTGCAGTATAAGAAGATCACATGCATCTGTCTGTATGAATAATTACCCAAATAATTCCTTGAATAGCACATACTATATTATTTATTTAATTTTTTCATAGCGATTTTTGTCCTAATGTAATATCAGAGTACTTCACCTCACATGAACACATTATACAGAAACAATACATCATACAAGTGTGTAAATCAAGGTATAGGAAATGTTACAGAAGACAATGAGAGTTACTTACTGGTAAGCATTATGGGCCAGATGTACGACCCACCAATTTGCCACTCGCAAATTGCGTCACATTTGCGACTCTCAAATTGGGATGCACAACAGTGTCTCAGACACTGTTTGCGATTCCTAATGGGGTCGCAAATTGCATGCCTCATTAATATTAATGAGGCAGGCGCAATTTGCGACCCCATTAGGAATGGTTAGCACTCACAGGGATCGTGGCCTGCTGGGGTCAGCAGACCACCGTGTCTGTGACTGCTTTTTTAATACAGCAGTTTTTTTTTTTTTAAATGCAGCCCGTTTTCCTTAAAGGAAACGGGATGCATTGAAAAAAGAAAAATGAAACTTTTCAGTTACATTTTTTTAAGGGCAGGCAGTGGTCCCTAGGACCACTGCCTGCTCTTAAAAAATATTTTCTCACATACTTACGAAGGGGAAAGGGTCCCCTAGGGACCCTTTCCCGTTTGCGAGTGGTTTACCACCTACTTGAAGTAGGTGGTAAACTGCGAGTGTTTTGCGGCCACAAATGCGGTCGCAAAACAATAGTACATGGCATGGTGACTCGTTATTAGGAAGGTACTCGCAAAATAGCATTTGTACATGCCATTACCCTTTTTTGCGGTCGCAAACAGGAGGATCTCCCGTTTGCAGCCGCAAAAAAGGGTCGTACATCGGGCGCTATATGTTAAGACCGCAAGGTCGGAAGAAACACAAAATCCGAATTTAAAACTTAACACAGTGGTTAAAGTTGATGGTACTAACAAGACTTTATTACTACCCAAGGGAACTTTTTTAGCAACCGTAGACTCATGACAGATTGTGAAAAAGCACAATAAGGTTCTAAGCCCATGCCTTGTAGTTCGCATCCAGCTCCTTGATGCTGTTTCATTGCCTACTATACTGTATTAAGTAGAAGGATTGCAGTTTAATACTGCAAGCAACAAAAGGATCTGTGCCGAAAGCAGTAACCAACTGACCTAACTACATGAAATGAATTTGCGATCCGCCTGTTATACGATTTGCTTTGCAGTAGGGACATTAACCCGCTACTTTATGAGTCAAAAATGTGACTAGACAAAACACAGATCTCTCCAGCAAGTGTATTAATGACCAGAGTTATCTTACCAATATTATTATTCCCTCAAAATTGCTTAGCACACAAAGATCTCTGCAGCTGGTGCCTTAACCCTGTAAGCTATTTTAAAATGCAGCCTCTGTGTCATCATTCAAATAAGCCATAACAGATTCACTCTCATATTTCTCCTTGTTGACATTTTCTTTGTGGAAGAGTTTAAATATATAAAGGTATAAGTTGACTGTCAGAGTTTTTCATGACTCTGCCCCAGGTGACTCCTCCCCCTTTCCACTGCCACTCCCTGACCTTCAATCTGTAGGTTCCCAGAGTAAATGCAGTGCGTAATTTGGCTGAATTCATTTCAGCCTCTTTCATCCATTCCCATACTCTCCTTGCAGGGCCGTTTCTAGGTGTTTTGCCGCGCTAGGCGAGAATTGAAAAATGCCGCCCCCTCCCTTTTACTACCATCACTCTCTCCCCCTGTCATCCCGGCTAGTTAATTTCATTTAAGTTAATTTATTCTTCAGCCCACCTCTTTTGGTTACCAAGTACTAGGGAGTGAATTCAACCAGTTAATATTGTCTAACAAGCAGCCAAGTCTGCAAATAATCTAACACTTGGACGTGATTCAATAATAATTCATCACCAAATACGCTCGTAAAACTGACTGGTGAAGAATGAAGGACGAACTTGAGTTGGAACACACCCCAAAAAGGAAATAGAAATAAGTGTCCAGTTAATCAGCACTTCACCAGCCTTCATTCACTGTGCCTCAGCCCTCCCGCCCCCTCCTCGTCCTGCCCTCAGCGCTTCTCCAGGCTTCACTGTCCCTCAGCCCTCCCTCCCATCCTCCTTCCGTCAGTGCTTCTCCAGCCTTCACTTTTTCTCAACCCTCCCTTCTCCCTCATCCTCCTACCCTCAGTTCTTCTCCATCCTTCACTTTGCCTCAGCCCTCCCTCTCCCTCCCCTCCTGCCCTCAGAGCTTCCCCAGACTTCACATTGCCTCAGCCCTGCCTCCCCTTCCTCCTGCTGCCCTCAGCGCTTCTCCAGGCTTCTCTTTGCCTCAGCCCTCCCCCGATCCTCCTGCCCTCAGCGCATCTCCATCCTTCACATTTCCTCAGCCCTCCCTCCCCCTCATCCTCCTGCCCTCAGTACGTCTCCATCCTTCACTTTGCCTTAGCCCTCCCCTTCATCATTCCTTCCCTCAGTACATCAGCAGCCTTCATTCACTGTGCCTCAGCCATCCCAACCCCTCATCCTCCTGCCCTCAGTGCTTCTCCATCATTCACTTTACTTCAGCCCCCTCCCGCCCTCAGAGCTTCTCCAGGCTTCACTTTGCCTCAGCCCTCCCTCCCCCTCCTCTTCTGGCCCTCAGCGCTTCTCCAGGCTTCACTTTGCCTCAGCCCCCTCCACCTCTTTCCCTCAGCGCTTCTCCGGCCTTCACGTTTCCTCAGCCCTTCCTCCCCCTCATCCTCCTGCCCTCAGTGCTTCTCCAGCCTTCACTTTCATGAGAACTCCCCCCTCATCCTCTTTCCCTCAGCGCTTCTCCAGCCTTCTCTCTGCCTCCCCATACCCCCCTCCTCAGCCTGCCCTCAGCGCTTCTCCAACCTTCACATTGCCTCAGCCTACTTCCCCTCGTCCTGCCCTCAGTGCTTCTTCAACCCTCACTTTTCCCCAGCCCACCCCAACCTCCATCCTCCTCCTTCCCTTGGCGCTTCTCCAGCCTTCAGCCTGCCTTCCCATCCCTTCCCCCTCCTCCGCCTGCCCTTAGTGCATCTCCAACCTTCACTTTGCCTCAGCCCACTCTCCCCTCATCCTGCCCTCAGTGCTTCTTCAACCTTCACTTTGCCTCAGCCCACCCTACACCCTCCTTCCCTCGGCGCTTCTCCAGCCTTCACCCTGCCTCTCCATCCCTCCCCCTCCTCTGGCCCTCAGCGCTTCTGCAGCCTTCACGTTGCCTTAGCCCGCCACCTCCTCCTCCTGCACTCAGTGCTTCTCCAATGTCCACTTTGCCTCAACGCTCCCTCCCCCCTCATCCTCCTGCCCTCAGTGCTTCTCCAGCCTTCGCTGTTCCTCAGCCCTCCCTACCCTCCATCGTGCCCTCAGTGCTTCTACAGCCTTCACTTTGCCTCATCCCCCCTCCTCCTCCTGCCCTCAGTGCTTCTCCAGCTTTCACTTTGCCTCAGCCCTCCATCTCCCTCCTCCAGCCCTCGGGGGATCTTCTCCTCACCTGTAGTCTGGGTGCCCGGTGCGTCGCTGCCTTGGGGGTGAGCGTTGCAGGTGACCACGAGGCGAGAAGAGAGGTCCAACTCCGATCGGGTGGAGAGCGGGCGCGGACGTCTCCTGCCCGTGGCGCCGAACGTGACATAACATCACATCACATCGAATTTTAGAAGGCTACCCACATGTGCTTTCGAGGTCGAAGGCCGTTCACTCAAGGGGCAGGGCCGTTTCAACCATTAGGCAAGACTAGGCGGCTGTTCACTCAAGGGATACCCAAACTCATGTTTTTTGCCGCCCTCCCCCTTTTGCCGCCCTAGGCGGCCGCCTAGGCTTGCCTAATGGTAGAAACGGCCCTGTCTCCTTGTCCCTTTATATCACTCTTACAGGTTCCTGCTTTATTTCTTTGTGTCAGTTTTGCCGTCTTTCTCTTTCCCCTTCTTTCCCGTCTGTGTGTTTTTCCCTATCGTGCAGTAGCGGCTCCTGGAGGGAGTGCTGCGGGGCGGTGGGGCGGGGGAGGGGCAGGGTGGGGGTAGTAAACTCCGGCTTACGGCCGAACTGAGTTAAGTACATAAATAAATAAATAAAACGAATTACATTGTGCGCGCTGCATCGCAATCGGCGATGCAGTGCGCGCAGTGTAATTCGTTTTATTTATTTATTTATGTACTTAACTCAGTTCTGCCGTAAGCCGGAGTTTACTACCCCCCACCCTGCCCCTCCCCCGCCCCGCCCCACCGCCCCGCAGCACTCCCTCCAGGAGCCGCTACTGCTATCGTGCTCTCTGGAAATGTATAATGAGGAAAAATAAGTGTTGGCCCCCACAAATGAGCACCAGAGGCCTCCCCCGCCAACCACGGGCTCAAATTAAGCAGTGGATGTAAGAGCCATGAGGTTGATTCAAGGCTACGCAGCATTAGTGTTTAGGTGAGCTGGCATTTAAAAGCACCGGGTGCGAGTTTCTGAGCAGAGCTTTGGGCTCCAGCACTCATTCTATTACAAATTAAACACTGAGTAAATGTTTTCCAATTCCAGCACTGAATAATTTAACAAACCATGTAAATCATCACTCAAGCACTGGGCGTTAATGCTGTAACTGTATTGTTTTCTGCCAGAGATCTTATATGACAGACACCGACACATTTCATTTTAAAGTTTGCAAATAATACTTTTTATACTTTTATAAGCAGGAGTAGTAAAGCTAATAATTGTCCCACAGTTAAAAAGTAAGGGAGAACCAGCATGGGTGAGAGTAAGGTGGCCTTTCCATTTTCTCCCCATGGGAAATTTAAAACATTGCCACAGAGCTTGTAACACCAGTGGAAACATTATTTCATAAAACAAGTTGTCATTATTGGACACCACCACTGCATGCATGAACACCAGTACCCTAGGCTCTGTAAAAAGTGAAGGGATCTAAGTCAATCCCCTCCCTCAAAGCAATATAATGAACAACTAAATGAGTAAAAACAAAAAATCACCAAATACCACATTTTCCACACACAAAGTAAGAGTTGGCGTGAGCCAAAGAATGCAAAAATCCTGCACTGTCACTGGTCATGTTTATTGGTTGTTCAGCAAACCAAACACAATCATACTATGATTCATGAAGCGAAATCACTTCATATGAATTATAGAGTCATTTATATTTAATTTCCAGTTTACAGTTTTTGCTATATCGCAAACTTTGCCCAAGGGCATTCTAGCGGTCACATAAGCACCATTTTACATCACGCAAGGTCAGATTCATATCCGTTATTTTTGGGGCACGGGGAGAGTAAATGACTTGTCCAAAATCACAAGATATTGAGCCAAGGCTGGGACTCCAGCCTGGTTCCCCAGCTACCAACTCAGTAGTGCTTGCTTTTCGACCATATCCAGGGCCACTGGAATTAGGCAATTCTGTTTTCCGCATAATTATGGATTAGCTGCATTTGCCACAGAATCCATCAGCTGCTGTGTAATATCCAGAAATTAACAAAAAAATGTTGTTTCTAAGTCAAAAGTACCAAAAATCAGGTGACGTGTGGCCGCGCAGTGGAAGTCCCTTCACAAAGTTTGACTGGTCACCCTTCTCTTGCTTATTGCTGTATTTGGGTTTCAAACTGGTAGTAATGAGGTGAAACCTTTGCCCATATAATTTTAGGATGTGTAAAAAATACCAAAATACGATGCAATACTATAAAAAGATGTGCCGCATAAAGCCTCATAATTAGATTTGCTTGTTGCATAATTTAGCCAGTCCAGCCGCATAATTTTACCCACACTGCTGCATAATTTCAGTGACCCTGACCATATCTCCTCAATATGCAATGGCTTCAGCGATGCAACTACTATTCCTGTTCACTGGGCTGTTGAGCCAAGTTTGTAATATAGCCTTATAGCCCGCCGTAGCGGGCTATACCGGCTATTAAAGGCCCACTCCAGCGTTAAAGGCCCGAGCCGAAGGCGAGGGCCTTTAACAAGGGAGCGGGACTTTAATGGCCAGTATAGCCCAGCTACGAAGGGCTATAAGGCTATAAGAACATTCTGCCACTAGAGGGCAGAATGTTCTAACAAATAAAACAAAGGCCTCGCGGAGCTCGAGGGGGTTTAAATCCTCTCGAGCTCCGAGAGGCCTTTGTTCACAGCAATAGCTGTGAACAAAAGCAACATTGGAATGTTGCTCTGCGGGCCTTTACCGGCCCGTAGAAGCACGGAGCACTCCATTGTATTCAATGGAGTGCTCCACATTCAAATGTTCTAATACTCCTTTCAAAGTCAAATTATTCATAATGATTAAGCGCAAAAAGAACGTGCTTAAAAAGACAGTTGGAGACTAGTTGTGAGTGGCCCACAGTCCCTCTGGGTAACTGGACATCCAAAAGTACAGATACTTTGTGTTGTGGTATTTTACGGGGTACACAATTACCTTAACTGCCCAAAGTTCGGACATTAGAATGGGAGAAAAACGTGGAAATAAAGTGTGTTTTCTCTTGCTCTGTGGTGCACTAACTTGGTATGTGAGTAGTTTGTCCACACTATCAGCACCAGATTTTAGATGGTGAAATGTAGGCCAACACCTACAATGTGCACATGTAGCATTCAAGTTAGAATCCCAAGTCTACAGTATATTGCGTCACTGGGTTCCCTGTTTTTGGTCAGAGCAATATCACAGATTTGACATTTTGGAAGGTGGATTATTAGTAGGGGTAAGTACGTAACTACCACCAGCAATAAGTCCGCCAACACAATATAAGGTCCAGAAAAGGTGGCAATAAATTATTCCCTTGCTCAACCCTTAGTAGCTGGCAAAGAGCAGACAGGCTTACCTTAAAAGACAGGTGTGTGAGGCATTTAACAACACCAATACATTAAATAAGTAAGACACAACACACAATAAAAACCCACAACCAACTTATGAAAATAGTAAATGTTTTTATGACTAAAATGACACCAAAACGACAAAAATCCAATTTAGGGAAGCGGAGATATGACTTAAAAGTGCATAGTGCCAACTTGAGACATCTGGTCGCGCTTGACTGGGACAAAGTCAAAGCTTAAGGTCAACTGCGATGGACCCCTGGTCCGATGCACTAAGCAGGAGGCCTCGGTCAAAATGTTACCTTCACACTTAGAAACTTTTATGGAGGATTTTCTCCAGACATCGAGCAGACCTCTCCAGTAGGCCGGATTCGCAGCAGCTTTGTCGGCTTGGAAGTCTTGAGCTCTGGAGATTTCAGCGGGACAAAACCTGAAATCCAGGCCAGGTTGCGGTGTGAGGTAGTCGGCTTGACTCTTGACGTCAGGTAGGTCACCTTATGGAGCTTTTCCAAAAGTTGCTCGAAACTTCTCCAAACTGCTCGAACTTCTTTCTGAAGTTCCTATTGTGGGTTCATTGTGTTAACAACACAAATCCAAGGTTCCTGAGTCTCTGAGTTTCTCTCGGAACTTGGGACTACAACTGGCCAAATCCTTAAAAGTCCACTGGTCGCACTCGAGGCTGGGGATGTTTCGGGAGAGATGGTGCATGTACACTCTTTTAACCTATTGATTTCAGGGAGTCCACTCCTTAATCCTTTTTGAAGCAAGGCAAAGTCCTCAGGGGTGTAGTTCCAAGTGTGCAGCAGGAGCAGTCCTTCAGATTGCAATCCTTTGTGGTGCAGACCAGGGTTCCAGCAGGGCAGTCCTTCCTCTCCTTGTTGTTTCAGGTAGCGGATCTGAGTTGCTATGCAGCTCTCACATATTTATTCAATGTCCTTGGGCAACAAGAAGGGGGCACCCCTGACCAATGGGGTAACAGGGTGCCACCCAAAAGCATGACAGCTTCCTCCAAACTGTGTAGCATTTTCTTGTCCCACAAAACACTGCACTTTAAAATTCAAGATAAAGATTTTCTGTCCTTGGGAGTAAGAGCTGGCTAAACCAACCCACTGGTGTGGCTCATTTCCCTTAACACGCCCTTTCCAGTCTTCCTGCAAATTCCAATCCTGGGGCTGCCATCTGGCTGGGTGTTAGAGGAAGAGCAGGTAGGCCTTGCTGACATTCTTTACTGTCCTGCTCTGTTTGAAGCCCAGTTTAATTTACCCAGGCGCTATCCTGACCTATTCTCTGCAGCTGCAGAGCTCCCCCCCCCCCCCAATCAGATAACCTCTGCCTCTATGCAGGCCACTTAGCACCTCATCAAAGCAGTTTTGCTAAGCCTGTTATGGCTGGCCAATCAAGAGAGCCTGCTAAAAGGCTGGAGTTTGGCTCACAGAAAAGAAAGTTCTATAACTTCCTTTCTGTATTAGTTATGATAAATGTAACAGTGACAAGTTGTTGGATTTATAATTACCAATCTTTCAAGTCCTTGAAATATTATTTTAGGTCACTCCAGTCAATAGTTACACTGCATTACAGTATTCCCATGTTAGTCTTTGGAGCTACAAGTGCTACAATGGGGAAAATCGAAATTGGTACTTTTTCCCTCACCAGGGCATATAAAACATCTTTTAAAATGTCCTTGCTTATTTTTACATGGCTCCCTACCCTGAGGGCAACCAGGGTAGACCTTAGGGGTGACTTATATGCGCAAATAAGGTAGTTTGACACTTAGGAAGTACCCTTAAATCTAAGGTCGAATTTGCATGTAATTTCAGTTTAAAAGCAGCTTGCAAAGCACGGCTGACTTTTAAAATAACTGCAGGCAACACAGTAGTGCACACGTGAGTGCCTCAAAGCTGCTGGGCCTCTAAACCTACATGCCTTACCATATATTAGGGCTTACAGGTAGGTTGCCAGTGCCAATTAAAATTACACCTAATTACCATATACATTTTTAATCAGAGCACTGGCCCTGGGCCATGCAAGCAGAGCTCAGGGAGCAGTCAGATTCAGTTACCACCAGTATCAGTCAGAAAATGGGGGTGATCAGGGCAAAAAGGATGACTTACTCACATGACACCAAACACAATTAGGTTGTAATACAGGCTTTAATCTCTGTAATGTGCAGGCAAATTACCAACATATATTTTATTTTTTCATTCGTAGTTTGATGAAAACACTGTCCTCTCTGGTAGCAAAGAATGCCAATGAATGCCGGTTTCTTATGCCAAATCTACTGAATTGAAAGCACAGATACATATTCTTCATACTTCGAGTGCACGAGTCTTGCCATTCCATTACCTAAGAAGCTTTATAGTCAATATGCACTAGCCTCTTTAACATTTCCAGAAGCCATGCATTTGTATCGCTGCAGAGGTCCTAGTAAGGCCTTAAGGAGAATATTCAAGTCAAGGATAACAAGTTTGCAAACTCGGTTACATAATAAGCTGTTTCAGGCTTTCTCCACAGATTGGATATACTACCACAGCATAACCAAGGCAGTGCGCATGCCAGAGATTGCTTTTAGTGGCTAAATATTGCTTTTAAGTAAGTGGGGTACATATAGCATCCAGTCTCAGTAGTCACTAGCTCTGGGCAACGCTCCACCAAACAACAATGCAAGAATGACTTCTGTATATTAAATTGCATGCACTCACATTTTCAGTATACATTTCCTTAGGATGTGCATAATAAAGCACAGCATAATATTGAAATGTTTACTTAAATAACAATGTATTTGAACTTCTTCTAGATTGCAATTATTGATCTACGTACTAGACTTCAGAAGAAAATAACTTCCCAAATTTCGGGTTTCTGCCTATCCACATCAATCAGCACAAAATGTATGTGAACATGAACAATGCTCACGAAAACCCTGGAGGGACAGATGTAAAGAAATTTTTGTTTTTGCCAAGATTGCATCATTATCCCCAAAGTGAAGAACAGGTACGTACTTGGCTCCCACTAGAAGAATGTCAGTGCCAACCAATGATAAATATGTGCTGAGGTTATTTATAATCAAGCCAAACAGGGCACATGCCAACACACACCCTTGTCTAGCCCGTTTTTGGTTAAAAATCCCTTCATTGCCTCCCCCTAAGGCACCTTGCGAATGTGTACCTGGATGCTCTGCTATAGTTCTTTTCATAAATAGATAAGGCTGGATCCATTACCTTTTCAGTGAAGGCCATAACTTTCCTGATTCGCAATTAACTGCTTGTTTGAGAAATATAGCTTCCATATACATTGAAGTCTTCTTAGTGGTTATGTACTAAGGGTCAGATTTAAAGAGAAGTCACACAATGCTGGGCAGCAAGTTGCTACGCTGCATTTTGTGAATGGGAGAAAACAGAGCAGTACCATATGTACTAAGATGTGGTGCTGTCCCTGTCTCTCCCAGCACTGTCACACGTTTGGCGGCCATTCGTCAATGCAGACACCCTTGCGCTATAGTGAAAGGGGAGCTATGTTGTGGGAAGCATAGGTTTTGTGCTGTAAGGGACTCCTTCCTGTACAAAAACTATGCTTTCAAGCATTTCCCACTTTGTTTGTCTGCTGTACAATGCAGCACATATGGAAAGTGAGAAAAACGAGGAGAAATTAAAACATTTTCCCTTGTTACGCCTGCCTAGAGGAGGCACATCATTGTGGTGCAAATTCCTGTCTACAATTCTATGCAGATAGGGATTTGCATCAAAAATCATGGGTGGTTGCTTGGGAATGGCAATCCACGACCCATGGAACACCCCCTTAATGCATGGCAATGCACAACAGCATATTGCACAGCTTTCTTTACATTACTGTGGGTTACAATCCAACACAAATCACAGTTTGCATTGGATTGAAAGACCCATCGCAACTCTTTGCATCAGGTTTGCACTAAAAAAGTAATGCAACCCCCACAAAAATTGTTTGTAAATCTGGGCCTCAATATAGATCATATGGTTTAGAGGTTGTTTTCTATCAGATCCGGTGAAATTATCACTTCAATCCCATTCACCATCATTATCAGGTGATTTGAAGTTCTTGGCTTGCTCAGCCCACCACAACAATACAAAAGTGTTTAACTGTCTGGTGGAGAAGTCCATTTCCACAGCCTGGTGTTGCACCTTTTATAGATTTCTTGCCCAAAGAATGAAGGAGGTCATCTGCAGGGCAGGGCCTCTTTTATTTAATTGTTCATGCAGTACATGGAAGGACAATACAGCTTTTTACAATTTTTTTTTAAGATACACTTATCTTGCAGTACTTTGCATACAACGCAAAAGCTCTCCACATGGGACCAACTCAAAATACCCACCACCCTGATGAAGTTCATCCACTCAGGAGCACCCGATGACCCCTGCCTCACCGAATCTTCAACCTTGGAAACAGCAAAATCAACCTCCAGCTCACCACCATCTTGAACACCTCCATCAACTTCAGTACTTTTCCGGGATCCTGGAAGCACGCAGAGGTCAGGCCCCTCCTCAAAAAGCCGTCAGCAGACCCCACAGATCCACAAACTACCATCCAATCTCCCTCCTTCACTTCCCAGCCAAAGTCCTGGAGAAAGCCATCAACACAAAACTGGCCAGTTACCTGGAAAGACACAACCTACTCTATGCATCCAAGTTGGGATTCAGGGCCAAGCATAGCCCTGAAACAGCCTTAATTGCAGTGACAGACGACATACGAACTCTACTTGACAGAGTAAAGACAACTACCCTCGTCCACCTAGACCTCTCTGCAGCCTTCGACACGTCTCTCACAAAACCCTCATCTAATGACTCAGCCAGATCGGAATGACAGGCAACGCACTCAAGTGGATAGAATCCTTGCTCTCAGGACGAACCCAGAAAGTTCACCTCCCACCATCCACCTCGCCCCCTAAACACATCATCTGCGGAGTATCACAAGGCTCTTCCCTGCGCCCTAGCCTCTTCAACATCTACATGAGAACACTCGTGGACATCATAAGATCACACAACATCAACATTGCCTCCTACGCTGACAACACCCAGCTCATCCTTTCATTATCGGCGAACCCTACTGCGGCCAAGAACAATTTCTGCAATTGCATGCAGAGTGTCGCAAGGTGGATGACAAACAGCTGCCTCAAATTAAACACTGACAAGATGAATGTTCTGGTCTTCAGCAGAGGCAACTCCCTCTGGTATGACTCCTGGTGGCCCTCGGAGCTTGGACTCACCCAAGTACCCAAAAACCGTGCACGCAACCTAGGCATCATACTCGACTGCAAACTCACAATGAAACAACAGATAAACAAAGTCGCCTCTGCCTGTTTCCACATGATCCAACTACTCTGGAAAACTTCAGGTGGTTCCCCCCAAGCACCCGGAAAAAAGTCACGCAAGCCCTCATCACCAGCCGACTCGACTATGGCAATGCACTCTATGCAGGCAGCTAAAATGAACTCATGCAAAGCCTCCAAATCATCCAGAACACATCAGCCAGACTCATCCTTGACCTACCCAAAAGGTCACACATCTCCACCCACCTGAGAGACCTTCACCGGCTCCTCGCACAGAAGAAGTGCTAGTTCAGGTTCCTCACTCATGCATATAAAGCTCTCCACAACATCGGACCCCACTGCATGAACTACTGCCTGACTTTCCACCAACCTATAAGAAACTACCGCTCCTCTCACCTCGCATCCATACGCACACCGCAAATCCACCTCACCTTCACCAGAGGACAATCCTTTGCCTACCTCGCTACCAGATCCTGGAACTCCCTCCCTCTCCACCTTCACACCGCCCCTTGGCTGACCACCTTCAGGAAGGAGCTCAAGACCTGGATCTTCGACCAACTCGGCTCACCAGCCCCTGAATTCCCCCCAGGGTGATTAGCAGCGCTATACAAGTGACTGATTGATCTCCTTTTTTGTCAAGAAGGCCTAAGTGAAGAAACCCTAATATTTATGCGTATTACTAGTCACTATTACCTAGAAAGTGTACCTTAAACACCTTGGAATGGCTGGAGGTGGAAGGTTTTTCTTTTTTACATTTGGATAGGTATCCTAAAGCTAACTATCCAACATGAAAGACAAATCCATAATGTGGTGGCCAGGTTTTCACTCAAGCCCAATAAAAATGGGTTCTTTCTGTATAAAATATGTGAATTTGTTGACTTTGTGATGACAGAGTGTCAGATACAAAAGAGATCCTCGTGCATTGCAAAGGAACCCCTTTCTCTGAGGTGAAATGAAGAGCCAATAGCATGAGGTGAGTGATGACTACCCATCTGGGCTAATCTACGATGTGGTTGACAAAGACTCATTGCACTGGATGAAGGGGGCTCTCACATATCAGCCAGTTCCTGAAGACAGCTGACACAAACTATGGCATATTTGGGACTAAGTGGTTTTGTAAACAGCTGTGGTGCTAACCCAGACCTGAAAAGCAACCTGGCTTTCAATGGAATCCAGGGGAGAATGTGCAAATAGGCAGACAGTTTTCCAAACATATGTGCATCACACCTCAACCTGTCACCAGAATGTAGCACACATTTCAGTGGGACAAGGGTCCTTAGGCCTCCCCAGGAAGACTGAGGGGCATATTTATGAGAGGCTTGCACCGCCGAAGCATCACTTTTTTTTAACGCTTTGGTGTTGTAAGCCTCTTAATCATATCTATAAGGCGACACAAGGCCACTCTGCGTGGCTTTTCATGGCCTCATAGATATGGAGTAAGACAAAGCATCGCAAGTTGCTGCCTTGCCTTACTCTGCGTCAAGGAGACATGCCATGGGCGTTGCGGTGGGTTTTCCCATGCAGCACCCATGGATTTTGATGCTGCCCCAGATTTACTTAATCACGTTAACCTGGGGAGGCGCCAAAACCTTCGCCTCTCCAGAGCAGGCTTAAAGAGGAGAAATATTTTTTTTTCTCCTCCATTTTTCCACTTTCCATGTGTGCTGCACTCTGCAGCACACATAGAAAGAGGAACACGCCTCTCGGGATTGTTTTTTGTGCAGTAAGGTGCCCACAACGGAGGCAGCAAATTGTGCGCCAGCGCAGGGGAAAGGGCAGTAATGCACCGTATTTTATAAATACGGTTGGTTAATACCGTATTTTATAAATACGGTGCATTCCTGCCCTTTCACATTTGCGTAGAGCAGCACAGCAACAAGACTTGCTGCGCTGCCCTACGCCAATTCCCCATAAATGAGGCCCTCGGTACCCACCATATAGCCTAAATAAATAACACGTGACCTTGCGTTTTTTTCTAAAATCATCCGCAGGAATGCCGAATGCCCGGTGTATTGCCAAAGCTCGCAGACTGGTCTGTGTCCTAATCCGACCTTTTCTGCAGATATCGCCGGCCAGTGATATTTGTTTAATGACTGCAGATTGTAAATATTATGTATGGAGTGCTCAGATGAGCTGGTCTGCGGTTGTGCAGTTTGGACATTACTTCTCTTGGGCCACCCGGTCTGTGTGTTTAGAAAAGGTTTCAGATTAACAGGCATGCTTTGCTTATTTTTAGAGAGACAGTCGGAAAAAAAATCACAAGCTATATGCTAATTCTGACATTTCTCGTCTAAATCAATGCACGTTGTAACTTATTTTCAGCTTTCGAAAAGAAAATTGGTTAATTGTATTGCATATGCAGTGGGCTGTAATTTATTTAACGAACCATACGTACTAGGAAGCAATAACCAGGAAACAAAGCAAAACAAATACACATTGTTGACTGTCTTTTCACAATATTAGCCTTTTTCAAAAATGTCGTGTGTGTTTGAAATACATCTTTTGTACACATCTAGGCTTCTCATTTCATATGACATATTAGAATATCACAAGACAGGATTTATGCATCGCTCTCTGCTATAAAAGAATGATAACAGTGTGTTATATTACCATGCCTACAATTACTTTAACTTAACTTTAACGTATTTTGTAATGTAATTAACTCTAACTCCATAATTAACTCCTAATTCTTGCTTTGTTGATTTTAACTAAACCTTCTTTAACCTTGTTCTAGCGGTGCGGATTCTGCTGCACAGTTTACCTGAACTGCAGTCGTGTGCTCCTTCCACTTTCACCCCTATGCACTCAAATGATTATATTGAAACGAGAGCTAAACATAAGTGATTTCTAGACAAAAACAAAATACATCTATTGCTACATAACATAGAGGGGCCAATTACAAGCGGGTCTTAATTTGACATTATATTCCCCCGCACCCTTCCGCGGGCAACAGTAATTTCAGAAGGGAGGAATGGGGTAAATTGGGGTATTACCTCTGGTTAAAGTATTTTTGGGTATGACTTGTGGGAATCGGCGTTTCTATCGTTTTTTTTTTTATTTCCGTATGGAGCAGTCAAGGTGTGCAGGTGAAAAACGCCAGACCTGCCGTGTTCCCTAGGATTCTGTAATTCTGTTGAATTGGCGAATCCGGTTGCCAATTCCATCTGGTTTAATGTGTCAACTAAAATGAGCCCCTGAGAGGCCTTTCAATTATATTTTGTATGCAGTATGGCTGCACGAATGAACTGGTTTAATGGAGGCCTCTCTGGAAATGCTAATATAGCAGTCACTGTAAACATCAACACGAGGAAGGAATTGATACTGAGATCAATGGGAAGACTTCAGCACTTTCTTTTCAGTGACACAATTCTCATAAAAATTAGAAATTTACTTCTGTAAACGTTGCCACATGTTTGGAGTAAATTCCCAACTTTGTGTAGTGCTTATGAGAAGCTGGGGTAGCAGTTTCCCAGGACTAATTTTGAGAAAATTCCAGGTTTAACCCATTCAAAGCATTGAAGTATGTGTAAATGCGGCAGGTGTACATATGCACGTGTGCCATCAAAGTGCAATTGTACTTGCTAACGTTTTTGTTTATTTTCACCCATGTTGAAAAAACACACCTTCCTCCACTCCTTCCACTTAATTTAGATAGGGGCTCCTCTACATTTCGATTTATATAGATAGTTATTCCTTCACAGGAGTAATTTTCAGACAAAATACATGGTGGGAATGTGCCTGAAAATAGTTTGGGAAAACACACTAAGGGGCATATGTACAAGGAGTTGCTGTAGCGTCAATTTTTTGACGTTACGGCAGCTTTATTTTTATTGCCGTATTTACAAGTTGCCGCTAACCGCTGTTAGCAGCAGTTTTTGGCCGTAAACGTGAATTTTTAGGATCGCCAATTCTGTTAGCGGGACTTAACGAAAATGAGATGCAAGGTAGGCGTTCCCGTGCAAAAATTTCTGCTAAACCCACTTTGCAATATTTACAAGGAATTCCTTGTATAGTGGAAAACCAAAAAAACTGCCTCTAACTCTAGTTAGAGGCACTTTTTTAAGACCAAAAAATAGCTGGTCTTAAAAATGGTGCAAACACCTGGGGCCTCATTTTCGAAGGTTTTGGTGCTGGACAGCACTGCAAGGAATGTTGCTGCGCTGCCCTGCAACAAAACTACAGGGCAGATATGCGCACCATCAATAAGATAGGGCACATTCCAGGGCCTCATTCATGAAAAGTGTTGCATCACTGCGACAAAACAGCGTTGCAACACTTTTTACTACGCCCTTCTTGCGACACCATGGATGCGCTGTACTCACTTTACAGCGCTCCATGTCGCAATTAATGACAGATATGTCTGGAATCCTGACGTATCTGTCAGTGCTAAAGTCACGCATTGCTGCAGCTGTGTCACAAGCATGACGCAACTCCAGCAATGCATGGGACCAGCCTATCCCTGTGGCACTGCGTCACCCTTACTCCTGCCATAAGGCAGGCGTAAGACACTGACGCAGTGGTGTCCTACAATTGTTGTAGTGAAATCTGATGGATTTCACCTCTCCACTACTATGAGGCTTTGTTGCGTGGGAACGTCAACCCTGCATACATTATACCTGATGCAGGTATAATGTGGCACAGGGCTTACCAAGGTCACGCATATGCCTAGATGCGTCACTTTGCAAATACGGCGCAGCGTGGTGCAAGAATCACGCTGCAAGTACTTCAAGAAAATGACGCACCGGCAGGGTGAAACTGTCAGAAGGGGCTCATGAATAAGCCCCCCTGTCTTTTTCCCCTACATTGGCTCACAATGGCTGCCATGCGCCAACGCAGGCACCCTTGCGCCATGTTGCAAGGGTGACTGTGTTGAGGAGTTGATTGATGTTGTGGCTCCATCGGTGGAGGTTGTGCGCTGCGGTGCTGGCACCTGTAAGCGTTGGCGGAGTGGTGGTGCTGAGGGAGTTGACGGGAAGTTCTTTGGTGGCCGTGATCCAGCTGCGATGGGGGGAGGGCAATGATGGCGATGGTGAACCGTGATCGTGGTTAAGGCATGATGTAAACAATGATGGTCAGTACAGGAGAGTCCTGTGGTGCGGCTGTAGTTGAAGTTCCCGCTGGTGGAGAAGATGGGCTTGAGCGTGTGTCAGGCTATGTGGGTTGGTGCGGTGACTAGCTGCTTGAGTCCAATGTTGACGAGGTTCCCCAGGAGGGGGGTGGTGTTCTGGTCACTGGGGCTGTCCATGTGGAACTTGAGGTCTCTGAGTAGGATATAGTCAGTGGATGGGAGAGCCTGTGTTGCGATGAGGTCTACAATGGCATCGGTGAATGGGGGTTCATAACGCGGGTGGCCTGTAGATGAGGGTGTCGCGGAGGGTGGTGTTGGGCTTGGTCCGGATCTGGTAGTGGAGGTGTTCCATGGTCACCTTCGGGTCATTACAGTGCGTGGTCAGTCGGAGTGTGCTTTTTTAGACAATGGCAATGCCTCCTCCTGGGCGCTCGGGGTGGTCCGTGCTGGTGAATTTGTAGCCGTCGTGGATGGTGATGGCGATGTCCGGACCGGAGCAGAGGTTGGTCCAGGTTTCCATGAAGAAGACGATGTCTGAAGAGGTGGCGTCGAGGATGTCCCAGATTTCTGTTGCGTGTTTGTGGAGGGACCGCACGTTGAGGAGGATGCAATTGAGCCGGTCCGCTGCGCTGTTGGTCGGCTGGGCGGCAGGAGGTGCTGGTGTGCTGATGTGGCAGAAGGTGCGTTTGCAGTTTTGACAGGCGCAGGGTGCAAGGGAATTCTACAGTGTTGCTAGATGGCAGGTGGTGTGGCGTCCAGGGTTGATGGCGAGAAGGGTGCTGTCGTCGTAGCGATGGAGTGTCCGAGAGGAAGGGACCTTGGTGATGGGCGTGGTCCAGGAGCGGATGGATGCAGAAAGGGTTTGCCTTTGGCACACCATTGGTACGCCCGCTGCGCATTGCCGCACAGCAGCCGCCATTAAGTAGCGCTGCGGGGGGGACTGAACAGCTGGGAGGCAGGAAACGTGGGAAAGGACGCTGGAGGGGGCAGGGACGCAAGGGGTTGCGGGGGTTGTAAATACATTTTTTTTAATTCTTACCTCGAGGCCGGGCCCCGGGTCTTCTGTGCTCCTGCTCTCCTGAGTCTGCGTCCAGGAACAGAAAGCAGGCAGCCAGGCTCCCTCCCCTAAGCCAATCACAATGCTGCAATGCAGCATTGTGATTGTTCTTGAGTGCCGTGACAAGATGTTCAGCCAGGGACTGGAGGGATGGGCATGTACTCCATGCAGGCTGTAATGCAGCCTGCTTTGCAATCAGGGAAGTGCGCATGACTGCTTTGGACGGCCTGAAAGGGCCGACCAAATAGTCATTGCGCACTTGAGTGGGCATACCACTCCGCACCCAGCCCTACATCGTGAGTAGAGCAGCCCAACCCACCCTCCCGCCCGCAAAGGAAACATAGCATGAGTACATCAGAAAGTTATCATCATGTTATGTTTCCTCTTCTTGCACTGCTTGAAAGCAGTGGGGCGACGCTCATCCGCAATAGCGGATGAGCCGACACTGGGGGTGCATCACCCAAAGGTACTAGACCGGGGCCCGACTCGACCCCCGGGCCTCCTCAACAACGCGTCCCAGCTTGTCCTCACCTGGACATTGACACCCAGGCGCAATCCGTTGCACTCTCTCCAAATCTGTTACTCAGCCAGCAGGAGCCTCAGCCAGGTGGGATTTCACAAGCCTGGGTACAGCAGTCGTCGCCAAGTCCGCTGGGGAACCTCCAGATGCAGGTGATGCAACAGGGCCCCTTTAGGCGTGAAGTTGCAGCGCTCCCACCACACAAGTTCGGCGCAGCTCAGGGGCTTCACCCTCCACAGCGTCCGGCCAGCGCAACATCCTCCGGCCTGTGATGTAGAGAGGCGCGGTCCACCATTGGTAATCTCCTTGGTGCAACCTGGTGTAGTGGTGGCGCGTGGTATGTGATGCAGTCCTCCCTACGTTGGTGCGCAGGAGCATCTATACCGTTCACAGCTCCAAGGAGCACCAGGCGGTCTTCTCACACAGGTCAGCAACGTGTCTCCATTCGAGCTGGCAGACTTCACCACCAGGTAAGGGCGATCGTCGACGCCTCAATGTCTACCGCCACGGCCCAGCAACTCCACAGCACCTCCGCATCCCACTCCGGGTGCCAGACGCAGGGCCAGCAAGGCCTCTGGGCCCCGGGGACTGTCTGCGCTTTCAAGGTTTTGGATGCCATGGTGTTGCATGGAGTGCGCAATGATAAGTTATGCATCACTGGTTTTGCCCAGTGAGGAACCTCTTTTCATGATTGTAGCCCTGAATTTCCTCTTCTCCAGGGACTCTGCTGGTCATCCTGGCTGTAGGGGGGCTTGGAGGATTGTTGATCTGTGCTGCACTTGGCCCTGGCTGCTCCATTCTGCATTCCATTGGTTTTGTTTCCTATTTTTCATTGGAGGTGGACTTATAGGCTATTTTTGCCTCTAGAGGCAAAAAAAGTCATGTTGGGCTGACTAACGTGAGTTTTTTTGCTGCTTATGGGCCTTTCGTCAGTTTTCGCCCGCTAACGTCAGAATTTGTATCGCCTTCACGCTAGTGTTAGCAGCAGTTTTCACCGGGGCTACCTGAGACTATCGCCGTGTAGCGACGTATTGTAAATACATCGCTAACAGGGTGAACGTTTTTGGTGATAGGCTGCATTGAGAAAACTGCCGCTAACTAGCGATAGCGTTAGTTAGCAGCAGTTCTTGTACATATACCCCTAAGTTTGTAGGTATTCACCAACTTAGAGATTGATCTCTCTGTTGGAATGCTTTGGGACAACCATAATCCGTTCCTGATAGTAATTGTTCACACACAAGCGTTGAAATTCAAGCATCATTAGTTACAAGTTTAAATGGTCAAATAGTCTATTTCTCATAATAAGGAAAAATAGAGCATTAACAAAAATTATTTTAAAAATACAGCATATCCAGAAAGTGTGTAACATAAAGGAAATCCCTAATCTAAATTAGCTGGTATGAATCGGGAAAGAGGGCATTTAGTTTAGGCAAATGAGGTGAGGTGTCAGTTTCAGAAAACCACATAAAGGTCTCTGAACAAGAGAATAAGAATGCTTAGGCATAAAGTCTTTGCACTCGAAGTCAGCAAGCATCTCTCCTGACTAGTCTCAGGAAAACACACTATTCGTATTCAACAAAACATCAATTGCAACATTTCAGCTTGTTCCCACTCTCAAGAACCAATCAGTTTTCTCCAGACTGTGGGAGCAGGTATACACCCTCCTTTCTCATCTCATGTCTAAACAATGATCCATGCATGGCTATGTCATTGAATTGTCTGCTACAGTCAGCTTTTCCTCTTTATTGAGAACCTCATTATCAGCAGTCGCAGCAGTAGTGGGGAGGGGGGAAAGGGTGGAAAGGGAGAAAAAATAAATTAAAAAAATCACTTACCTGCCACCGCCTCTCTTCTGTCTTCTTCCTGGCTTCTGTTGGAACACGAAACAGGAAGCAGGATAGGCTCCCCTAAGCCAATCACAATGCTGCAATCCAGCGTAGGGGAATGGGAGTCTAGGCATGTTCTCCACCCAGGCTGTAATGCAGCCTGGGTGGAGAATATGCAAAGTGCGCATGAATGTTTGGCTGGCCCCTGAGGGCCGGCCAAACATTCATGTGCACTTAGGAGGGTGCCACCACTCCTCCCCCCTGCGCAGCCTAGCCTGTTCTACAAAACTGCCCCAGCACAGAAAAATAAAATGATAATAACATTGTGTTATTATCATTTTATCTTTCCTTTTTTGCCATGCTGAAAGGCAGTGGGGTGACGCTCCTCTGCCTTAGCGGAGGTGCCGCCCCTGATTATCAGTCGTCTAATACATAACAAATAATTATTCAGTAACTAGCAAAAGGCATCTGGAAACAGTGTCTGCATTGAAAAAACACATAACCTGCAAAACAAATGAGTATGGAATGTGCAGGCCCTTCAGCCAGTCATGTGTAAAAGTTGACATTCAAGATTACAATAGAAAAGTTGGCTAACTTTTACTTTTTAACATTTGAATACAGGTGCTGCTCATAATGGCTAAATGTGGTCACCAGCTACAAATGATATGATTAATATGCTCAAGTTATTTAGCAGTGTAAATCGAATTGTACATATTAAGCGTTAATTATGCAAATGAAAACTTTTCGCTCTTCCAATCTCCTTCTCAGATGGCTAGAATAGCCATCACATCAAACACAAATCAATCCCCAAGGAACAACTTCTCACACTGCCAAGTCCCTCATCCTTCCCTAGGAGTTTTACATAGCACCAAATGTACTACTTGCTACTTTATCCACTACTGTAGAAAGCTTTCTTATCTTCTCAACATTTAAGACTACTCCTACTCCAGGAATAATGGGACCAAAAATATCTCCTACTAAATGTGAATCATCATTAGTACTACGCCTAGATCTATAAGGTTGATTTTTCTCAAAAGCCTCTAAACTATTTACATGATACATTTTTGGGAACACTAAAGTTAAATAGAAGGTACCCTCCCAGTGAGCGGGTAGTTGAAAATAAGCGTACAAAATATAATCCAGAAATAACAGGATCTTCTCCAGTAAGAATATGAACTGGCCCCTCAAAAATTTCAAACATGTCCTCACATCCACTTAATCCCAAGTGCCGAGTTCTAGTGTATGTTCATTTATAAAAGCATAATTTTCCCTTCAATCATCTGTCTAATTTTGATGCATCTATATAAAACGCCTTGATTTCTATGTGAGCTACTCAATATGCAGATAATGTAAGTGTATGGTTAGATCTAAGGGTTCCTGTATCAGGAGAAATATTCATACCAACTAAAAGAGTTAGTAATACTAACACAACAAATGTTAATATCACAGCAGTCACTACTCTACATCTATTCTTTGTAAGGAACACGTTTGTCTACAGCCAGACCTTGAGTAGACTATAGCAGCAAGCAGATTTGTAATATTCTGCAACTGGTTCTACTTATGCAATTAAGCAAAACTTGTTGTTGTTAGTTGCGGTTATTTCATTCAGCTTATATACAAGCAGTCTTCTTGAAAGATCCCTAGCCCTACTCCATCTTCTTCTAAAATGACAACAGTACTACTCTACCTCAACCTGGGCCCTAGGTAATCTTCTCAATTCTTTATTTATTTAATACTATATTCATTTTATATATTTTTCTTTTTAAACAATAATGATAAAGTTTTGTTTGAAGTTGGTCCAGTTCAGACACAGTTATGTTATGTTAGAAATGTTTTAAAGCGCCCGATTACCAAAGGTGTCTTGGCGCTGTCAGAAAAGGCAGGCGAGTGATGATTTAGAGGTTAAATAGCCAGGTATTTATCTCCTTCCTGAAGATGTTAATGAAGGACTAGCTCTGAGATGGGGTGGGAGGCTGTTCCAGAGTTTGATTGTATTGAGGACTATACCTCTACCACTCCATTGCATCTTCTTAAATGTCAGCACAACTAATAGATTGGCGTTGGCCGATCTGAGTTCTCTGTTGGGCTTGTATCCCATGAAAGCTGAGCTGAGAAAGTCTGGCCCTGAATTATGCAGTCCTTTGTGGGCTAAGCAGAGGGCTTGGAATTTAGCCCGACTGCGCATGGGGAGCCAGTGAAGCTTGCGAAGTCCCTGCGAAATGGAATGGAATTTAGGAAGATTAAAAATCAGTCTTGCTGCGGCATTTTGGACTAATTGTAGTCAACTCATTTGTTTTTCTAAGACGGTTAGATAAAGACTATTGCAATAGTCAGTGTTTGAAGTAATAGAAGGGTTATTAATGTTTTCCAGTGGCTATCAGGAATGAAAGGAAGAATTTTTCTTATCATTTTTATGATATAGTAAGCTGCAGACGTGACTGCTGATATTTGCGCGCTCATATTAAAGTTGTCATCAATGATGATTCCCAAATTCTTCGCTTTGGTGACGGGGCGAGGAGGTCGGGGCAAATTATCAGGCCACCAAATGGTGGACCAAGCTGGGGAGGGGTTGCCGAACATAATGATCTCAGTTTTCCCTGAATTAAGCTTCAGGCAATGCCCTCTCATCCAACCACTAACTGCCTTGATGCAGTTACAGCATCTTATGGTGCCTGACGAGTCGTTATGAGCTGCTGCGATTATAAACTGAGTGTCATCTGCATAGGATGTTACCTCCAAGTTGAAGCTTCTTATGAGCGGGGCCAATTTCCCTACATAAACATTAAAAAGAGTGGGGCTAAGACACGACCCCTGAAGGACTCCGCATGGCAGTGAGAAAGGAGGGGAGTTAAATTTCCCTAACGCTACTGTATGAGATCTGTCACTGAGAAAGGAGGAGAGAAGCTTGAGCGCGACCCCCTTAACTCCTATTCCCTTTAGACAGCCAATAAGAGTGGTATGATCAACAGTGCCGAAAGCAGCAGATAGGGCCAGTAAAATCATAACTGCCGAGCCTGCGCCATCTACTGCCTTCCTCACTTCCTCCGTTGCCTTGACTAGGGCGGTTTCTGTTCTGTGCCCTGGTCGGGAGCCATACTGAGAGGTATCTAGGAGCTGATTGTCTAAAATGTATTTAGATAACTGCAGATTCATTATCTTCTCACAGATTTTTGAAGGCAGAGGTAAACGTGCAATAGGACGTTAGTTGGCTGTGTCATTAACCTTTAAATTGGACTCTTTTAAAAGTGGGAGGATAGAAGCTTGTTTCCAGGCAGAGGGGAAGGTCGCAGTAGCGAACATGATATTAAAAATCTGAGATAGGTTCCTCGCGATAATGTCAGGGACTATCTTCAAGAACTTTGTCGGGCAAGGGTCATAAGGGGAACCTGATTTACATTGCAAGAATAGGGAACTCACTTGTTCTGGTGAAGTGGCAGAAAAGTGGGTAAGTGAGCAGTCACCTAACGTGTACCCAATAAAGTCCTGGAAAATCACATTCACTTTCTCTTTGAAGGCGGTAGCGAGGGCATCACAAAAGGATTGACTATCAGAGGGATTGGTCTTATTCAAGATGGTCGTAAGTCTCTAAACAACTTGGAAAAGTTATTTCGAAGAATTGGAGGCCCTATCAATTGCCTGGGCAAAGTAGCTACTCTTTTCCTTCTTGATGAGATCTTTGTAAGAGGTTAATGCCTTCTTGTATACCAGTCTCTTCTGGTCATCGTAATCTTTTCTCCAAATCCTTTCCTGCCTTCTTCAGGCTTGTTTCTCAAGCCTCAAGGCTTCTGAGAACCAAGGGGCAGTAGGTTCTTTCCTGAATGAAGCTGATTTTTGGTAGGAGCCAGCTACCTGAAGGTATCCAACAACCAGTTCGTATAACAGGATGCAGCCGACTCGGCCTCGGCAAGTGGTGGGGTAGTGCTCAGCTAAGGACTGTTCTTGTGTGACAGGGTCTACTTTGCTCCAGTCTTGGTAGCTAATGGTGACTGGCAAGTTCTGCTGATGCGGCCGATCTCTGAGGTTTTCAGTAGAGAACCTGATAACCGAATGATCCGACCAGATCACAGGAAAGATGCTTAAGATTCTTAAAGACGGATCATTTGAGAAGAGGCCATCTAGTGTATGTCCAGCTGAGTGCGTAGGCTCCTTGACTAACTGTTCAAGTCCTACAGATTCTGCAATATCAAGGAGATTGGATATATGCTTATCATCTGGGGCCTCCAGGTAGAAGTTAAAGTCTCCTAGAATGGTGAAATGTTTTAAGAGGAGACTGTTCTGAACTAAAACTTGAAATGTTTGGTAGAACGTATTTTTATTGCTTCTGGGGGGTCGATAAAGAAGAATCCCAGAGAGAAGGACTTGGCTGTCCCTAGCAATTTCAAACTGGACTCCCTTGTGGGCTTCAATACTCACAGTTCAGTGACAGGATAAGACCAATATTAAAATTAATCAAATTCAGGATTCAATTTCATTTATTGCTGTGGCATTTCATGGGGGTTCAAGTGGTTCTGCTCTCAGTTCATTCGAGTCATAGATTGTCAAAATGGGCACACTGTGTAATAAGTCCACTCAGTCGCTGAATATCTGTGACTTTCTTTGTCTCTCCCACTTCTCTGACTCATTCCTTCGCCGGGTCTGGCCATTTTAAAAAAGTGAATGCACACGCTTTGGCTAAACAAGACTTCAGTGTCCCATTGATCTGTTCAACAATACCCAAAGGTTCCGGTGTGTAGCTACAATGTCATCGCTCTGCCACTTGTAGTGCCACACACAACATTCTTAGGATCTCATTATTAAAATGAGTCACTCGGTCTGACTCCAGAGAAACCGGAAATCTAAACCTTTGTATGAGTTCTCGCGAAAGCAGTTTGGCTATAGTGAGACTGTCATTCCTCCATGTTTGGTATGCTTCCACCCATTGAGAGAAAAGGCACACTATGATCAGGACATATCTCAGCCCGTTAAAAGCAGGTATCTCAATGAAGCCCAACTGCATTCTATTAAAGGGGGCTCCTCACATGCCTATGTGACTCATGGTAACTGGTGTTCTGCTCTCTACATTCATTTGCTGACATGTCTCACACCAATGGCACAGTTCCTCAGCCAGAACTCTAAATCAGGAGTTGAACCAATTCTTTCCGAACAATCTAACCATAGCATCTATTGCTATGTGTGGAGGATCATAAAAATGTTGAGTCATTGTGAATATTAAACTAACAGATCTTCCATCAGCTGAGACCCATATTATTAGACCTGTCTGCCTCAGGGTGGTCTTCCCCAAAACCTTTTGCCTTCCTCCTCCATTTTTGCTCATCTTGTTTTTACTGGCCTTAGAACTCTGTGCACTTCACCACTGCTAAGTGGTGCTAAAGTGCATGTGCTCACTCCTTAAAATATGGTAACATTGGCTTGTTCCCAGTTGGCATATTTAGTGTACGTATAAGTCCCTAGTAAAGTGGCACTACATGTGCCCAGGGCCTGTAGATTAAATGCTACTAGTGGGCTTGCAGCACTTATTGTTCCACCCACTTAAGTAGCCCTTTAAACATGTCTCAGGTCTGCCATTGTAGCCTGTGTGTGCAGTTGAAAAGTGCTATTTTGACCTAGCAATATAAGCCTTTTGCCAGGCTTCAAAGTTTCCTTTTTAATGTATATAAGTCACCCCTAGGGCAGGCGCTGGACAGCCCAGAGGCAGGGTGCAATGTATTTAAAAAGAAGAACATGTCATTTTAAGTTTTGCATGTCCTGGTAGTGAAAACTCTTAAATTAGTTTTCCACTACTGCAAGGCCTGCCTCTGCCATAAAATAACATTGGAATTACCTTATTACTCTTAATAAGATGTAATTTCCAAATGGGAGCAGTTAACCAGTTCATTATTGGTGTTTGGAATTGTAATGAAAAATCCTTTCTTACGGTGAAGTCGGATTTTAAATTACAATTTTGAAAATGCCACTTTTAGAAAGTTAAATTATTGAAACACAAAGGCAACCCTACTCAAAAAGAACCGGTGCTATAAATCATTATTTGTTTAACATGCGGTTCCTTTTGGGAAAACTTATTAGTATACTGAAATACACAGAGCACACTGGCATAGATCAAAATATGGGAGATGTAGTCAGGGAAAACTCCACACTGAAAGCACATGCAAGTAATAATACAAACACAAAAGACAGTTGTGATGATGTCTAATATATATTGTACACAACCAAATATACACTATTACATGTCCTCATGTAAAACAGAACCCATTAAGACATATATACAAAAACAACTGTGACCATGCACACATAAGAAACAAGGGTTTCCAGCACCAATGACAAACAACCTAAATTTGATTTACACAAAGTTTTATACCAAGCCTTTCCATTCAAAGGATTGGAATGTAGAGTTCATTTAGTATTGTCGACAATGTTTCGACTCACTATGGAATATGGGGCCTCATAAGGACCATATAATAAGAGAGACACCTGATAAACCACAAATGCGTACTCCCGAAGACGAGGCGCTTTCGCTGACCGTCCGATTGTGGATATGGCTATACTGTTTATTACCGCTCGGACCGCATAATAATAAATTGCTCCAAGAGGGACGCTGGCAGTATTCTCCCTACAGGCATTTTTGTATGCAAAATTGCCTGACTGTGCCACAGAAGGATTGCTGTGGCTTCAGTTTTCCTGCTGGCATACGGATCCTTTAGTATCGTTTCTGGGTTTCTCCTGCATGGGGTTCCCTTTTTGGGTCCCTATATAAGTAAGTTCAATTTGGTCACTTTTCGGTGGTGTATTTGTGCTGGAAACCCTTGTTTCTTATGTTTGTATGGTGACAATTTGTTTTGTATATATGTCTTCATGGGTTCTGTTTACATGGGATATTCAACTGTAAGTAGTACTGTGCTCAGCTGCACCCTCCCACCCTGCCAGTGATGGCCATAAACCCCAAGTATTCAGTACACTTCTGAACCTGTGGATGCTCTGCCAGGAAGAAGGACTGCTGTGCTGATGAAATGACTCAATCAATCAATCAATCTGGGGTTTGTTAAAGTGTGACTACTCACCCGTAAGGGTCTCAAGGCGCTAGGGGTGGGGGGGTGGTGCAGGTTCCATTCCATCAAAGAAGAGCGAGGTTTTGAGGTTTCTTGCGAAGATGGGGAGCGATGTTGTCTGTCTGAGGTGGAGCGGAAGGGCGTTCCATGCTTTGGCCGCGAGGAAGGAGAAGGAACGGCCTCCAGATCTGGTCTTTCTGGTGCGAGGGACCACGGCGTAGGAGAGCTGGGCTGATCGTAGGGTCCTTTAGGGTGCGTGGAATTTGAGTCGGCTGTTCAGGTATGCTGGTCCGGTGCCATGGAGGGCCTTGTGTGCGTGGGTGAGCATCTTGAAGGTGATTCTCGCCTCGACGGGGAGCCAGTGGAGTGTGCGCAGGTGCTGGGAGATGTGGCAGTGTTTTGGCAGGTTGAGAACCAGTCTTGCGGCGGCGTTCTGGATGTTCTGTAGCTTGCGGGTGAGGTTTTTGTTTATTCCGGCGTAGAGTGCGTTGCCGTAGTCGAGTCTGCTGGTGACCAGGGCATGAGTGACGGTCTTTCGGTGTTCGAGGGGGATCCATTTGAAGGTTTTACAAAGGAGGCGGAGGGTGTGGAAGCAGGAAGACGAGACAGAGTTGATCTGGCGGTCCATTTTGAGCTCGGAGTCCAGGATGATTCCCAGGTTGCGTGCGTGGTCCGTGGGGGTTGGCGGGTTTCCGAGGGCGGGGTGCCACCAGGTGCCGCTCCAGGCGTCGGGGTTTGGGCCCATGATGAGTACTTCTGTTTTGTTGGTGTTTAGTTGTAGGCAGCTGTTTTTCATCCATTTGGCGACGGCTTCCATGCCTTCTCGAAAGTTGCGTCTGGCGGTGTTGGGCTCGTTGGATAGGGAGAGGATGAGCTGGGTGTCGTCTGCGTATGACACGATGTTGAGTCCATAGATTCTGACGATGGGGGCGAGTGGAGCCATGTAGACGTTGAAGAGCGTCGGGCTGAGGGAGGAGCCCTGGGGGACTCCGCAGGTGGTAGGTGTGGGGGTCCGAGAGGAAAGGGGGGAGTCTGACCCACTGCGTCCTGCCGGAGAGGAAGGAGCAGATCCAGTAGAGGGCCTTGTCCTGGATTCCTGCGTCGTAGAGTCTGCGTATTAGGGTGCGGTGGGAGACTGTGTCAAATGCCGCTGATAGGTCTAGGAGGACGAGGGCTACTGTTTCTCCTTTGTCCAGTAGGGTGCGGATGTCGTCTGTTGCGGCGAGGAGGGCGGTTTCCGTACTGTGGTTTTTTCTGAAGCCGGATTGGGAGGAGTCGAGGATGTTGTGTTTTTCAATGAAAGTGGCGAGTTGGCTGTTGATGGCTTTCTTGATGACTTTCGCTGGGAACGGGAGCAGGTAGATGGGTCTGTAGTTTTTGAGGTCGGTGGGGTCCGCTGAGGGTTTCTTTAGGAGGGGGTTGACCTCGGTGTGTTTCCAGTCGTCGGGGAACGAGGCGGTCGCCGGGGAGCGGTTGATGGTGTGGCGGAGCATGGGTGCGATGGTGTCGGCGGCTCTGTTGAAGATGTGGTGGGGGCAGGGGTCCGTGGGGGCCCCTGAGTGGATTGACTTCAAATGACTGCCATTCTGCTGAACTGCTGCTGTAAAGGACCGCTGCCCTGCTGTGGTAATCTGCTGCCTCCTGTCCTCTTGCCTGGGTGAGAAGGACTGGACCTCCATCTGTTGAGCCCAGGACCACCAAAGTGACTCTAAGGGCTATTTTTGCTCGCCTCTTGACTAGACCCTCAGAGACAGAAGGCTCCAACAACCTTGAACCCAGCACCTGGACTCTGCCATATATGAGTCCTGCCCACCCAAGTGGTCCCACCCCAGTCCTGAACCATTCGAAGTGCGCCTGAAGGTGCTTTTGCCAGCCCGTCTGTGGTCCACATCAAAACTGACACAAAGCGACGCAAAGCCCCGCAAAGCCTTGCCACACAGCTTAATTGGAACCAATGCCGGATGATGGGAAGTCTCACAAAGCAGCACTGCACAGACCATGCACCAGGATTTAAGGTACTGTGTTCAACAGAACTAAATGTGTCCATGTAGCCGGCCCACGATCCATTGCGGTCAGTCTGAATTTGTTACTTTGTTCTGGTCAGTGCAACCAGACAACCACAATTGGCACTTTGTCCTTTTTGGCCCTATTCTCAATGAAATCTTTTAAATTGCAGATCTCTGGATCTATTGATTGAATTTTTGTCTTGTTTTATTTATGGAAATCTATTCTAATTTTCAAATTTGGTTTGGGATCCTGTTTGTGTAGTGTTTTCATTTTATTACTCTTTGAAGTGTTGCACAAATACTTTACACATTGCCTCTAAGTTAAGCCTGACTGCTCTGTGCAAAGCTACCAGAGGGTTGAGCACAGGTTAATTTAGGGTTTGCTAGTGACTTCACCCTGACAAGGACTGAGGTACTCCACTTGCTCATTGTTTCTGCCTAGTTTATTTGGTGCAAAGATGCCAAGCAAAGTCATGTCACCTTAGTTAAATAGATATGACTCTGCATGGAATCTTATGAGTGTTTGCTCCGTCCCAGTACTATTTGGCACTCGTTGCATTATCAGGAGTTTGGTGCTACATGACGCAAAGCCATTTGGCACTGCAGTCACAATACCTTCACTGGAAAAAATGCATTTTATGCTGGAAAGTTGCTCAGTGCTGCATTGCACCACTTAGCATAGCACAGCGCTACACTACATGGTATATAGACTGTACTGCATAGTTTTTACCTTGCAGGGCTTTACCATGCCGGTAAGTACCACACAGACTATTTTAATAGTATTTTACCATGTGATACTTTACCACACAGGTAAGTATTTGTTTTTTTAATTACATAAAGCGTATGTCATTCAAAAAAAAAATGTAAAGTGTTATTTTTGGTAAGGGTCCAGGGTGGTAATCGGTTTTTAGGGTTTAGGGATGGGTTAGGATATGGGCTAGTAATGGGTTTCTCGGTTTCTGCAATGTGTTAGGCTATGGGGTAGGAAGGGTCTTAAGGGTTTTTTGGGGTTCAGGGATAGGTGAAGGTTCTGGTTAGTAAGGGTTTTTTAAGGTTCAGGATGAGTAAGGGTACAGGGAACTCCTCGGTTTTAAGAGGTTTTAGGGTTCAGGGATGGATAAGCGTGTGGGTAGTAATGATTGTTAGGGTTCAGGGGTAGACATGAAAAAGTAATGGGTTTTAGGGTTTTTTAGGACTCAGGCGTAGGTAAGGCTACGGGGTAATAAGGAGTTTTATAGGGTTCCGGGTCGAGTAAGTGTAAGGGGTAGTAATGTGTTTGGAGGGGTTTTAGGTCCCAGGGATAGGTAAGGGTATACAGGAGTAATGTTTTTTTTAGGGTTCAGGGATGGGTAATGGTTTGAGGGAATATTTAGGGACGATAATGGTAGGGGTAGTAAGGGGTGAAGTAGTAAAGGCATGTGGGGTAAAGGCTTTTGTGGTATCAACTGATATTCCATTGTATCGCTTAGTGCTGCTTTGTGTGTGCAAATGCATAGTAAAAGTTGGCTTCTTTTCTTTATATTTTCCAAGCGCCTAAACAGACAATTCTGAATTGGAAGGAGAAATGGACAGAGCCTTTAAAGTGGGCAGGATTAGATATCATTTCCCAAAGCAAATTAGAATTCACTTCGTAATATACACTAAAAGGAACAACATTCTTTTTAGAAGCTATCAGAGTTAAAGCGTGTAATTGGCTGTAATGCAAATAAAGGTATTGTAGAAGCTCCTCCAGAAGCAGTAGCAAAGATAAATATGTTTTGGAAGCTAGAACATTTGCTTCAGGATTGAAGATTAAAACTATTTTTTCTCTTCAGCATAATAGCAAAGTTTTTTTCTGTAATGGGCCAAGACAAGTTATTTCAGCAGAGGAATGTATCAGGCTATTAAACGAATTAAAAATAATGAAACGCAATCTCTCAGAGTAATACTCTGGCACCCTTTCATTTCTTTTACTAGCTCTGCTTTAATCATTTTTATGATTATAAAATCACTTTATGCTGAAACTTGAGCTTGTTTCCAATATTAAATGATATTGTAACTCATGATTGTGCACTTGTTTGGTGGTCTGAGCGTGTGGTTTTTCAAAGTGATGTCTTTCTGGGACTTTTTATGGGGGTTTGTCAGCTGAGAATATTACTCTGCGCCGATCAAGCTTTTTGTTTTTCATCTTTTACCTCATTGCAAATCTATCCCCAATGATAGTTGGGCCTAGCATTATGTTAGGTTTTTTAATTTCCCACGAGCAGTCTTACTATGGACAGGTTTGCACAAGATCAGAGAAGAGCTGAGCTGCGATTAAACCAAAGTAGAACTACCAAATCCTTTCCATGTTGCTCTCCTAGACGAGAAATGGAGGCAGGTTAAGTCTATTTTCACCACAGTTTCTTTTCCCCTAAAATATCATTTCCTACTTATAATGAGAGTGGAAGTTGAACGGGAGGAAATTCTAAAAGGACAAGAGAATGGCTACTCGGGTTAATTAGCGAGAGCAAGGGTTTCTGAGATTTAAGGAAAAGTACCAGGCTTGCATGGGGGTGGGTGACAGAAGGGTGACACGGAGCGGGCCGCTTTGTTGTGCTGTAAGGGCAGCAGTCTGCCACGTGTCTCTCGGTCTCGCATGTGCATGGTGCCACAAGGGCTAGGGTTTGAGCCATTACCCGACCACTGGTTGGCGGACTAGTGGTCATCCACCTCTGGGACCCTTCAGTAGCATGAGAAGGGTTTAGGGAGCTAGATCCTGCTCACAAGTTTGGCTTCCTTTTACCTAGTAGCCTAGTAGGTAAAATCTGGGTCTTTAAAGGTCGTGTCGTGTCTACTCAGGCTGCCAACCCTGATTGCGCTTCTGCCTCTTTCCTCTCTCAGGGGGAATTTTTGTACAGCAGTAGGTAGTATTCTTGCCTTAAAAAGGTGCACAGCTACTGCTCATGTCACCCATTCCCATTCTTTTCCATTTGGAATGATTTTACTTATTTGGCAGCATCGCTGCCTTGCACACATTGCTCTATGGATCAGTAGGCCTTCCCTGATTGGCTATTTTTTGATGTATGCACACCCACAGACGGCACCCTGTGGGTTCTCCGGCTAGGTTGGTGCAGTGTAGCTGCCTATATGGTTTAAACCTCCCTTTATAGCCCCCCCCCCGCCCTCCACACCTCCACAGTGGGCTACCTATGTTGCAGACCATCCAGGTAGATCCCTCACTCTTTCACCAGCCTCTTTTCCCTTTCATCCTCCTTTTTCATCTCTATCTCTCACCCCTCCTCCTCCAAACATTGCCAGTCACTGTAGCCCAAGATAAGGTAAGAGCACCTCTACTGTTGCTCACAAATGACACAGAAACGCTTCTCACACAGGATCAAAACATATACAACACTCTGCCAACCACCCACTCCCTCATAATGTAACATGCCACCTATCCCATAATGTACCTCAGCACCACATAACAGGGTAAGAAGTGCTATATAATACAATACACTCTGAAAGCATCAGCCTGCACTCCTTCTATGAGCTCTACCAGACCTGAAAGGCACAGGACATTCAGTTCATATGCACAAAGCGTATTGGTGTGAGCAGGGTGAAGCACAAAACCTCTTCTTGCTCCTGCTTCAATGAAAGCACAGTGTTTAATAGAGTCTAGCAGAGGGACAATAAAGACAACATGGAGTCCTGAGCTTCACATTTTGTCAGCATGGGTAGAAGATGGGCAGATATGATGAGGTCACAGCACACTGCTTAGGGCACTTTTTCACTTCCTGCCTCCCCCTCTGGGCCTCTTCACAAGTGCCCCAGTGCACAATGTTAATTCTGCACTCTCAGAGCTAATGATACTGGGGGGGACACTTACTCTAGTGGGTAATCCCCTGAATAATGAGGAATTTTCAGGAGAATCAGACGTGGAATTACAAATTCCTCATTAGTCCCTAAAGTATCCCATGTATATTTCAGCAGCCAAAATCTCTGGGGGAATCATGAATAGTCCTCAGTACCTTCTGGACCTCATAATTCCAGATGCAGCCAGCAACATGCTTATTGATCCCATCAGGAATTACAATGCTCTCATAATGAGGGCCTTTGAGTTGGAGTTGTCATAATAGTTCCTACCTGGAAATATGCAATTTGTGATCATAGTTTTCTGAGGGTCTGTAAGTGGTCCTCATTAACTCTGTAGCTGAGTCAAGAAAGACATATTTAGTACTCAGTTTTTTCCAAGTAGGCCCAGGTCTAGAGTCAGGTCTGAGGCTTGGTGACCTTATGGGCAACTGATAAGCATATGCTGGCATGCTGTCCCTATAGTAGCAGCTGTCCCTATTCCTCTTGAACGATTCAGTTTTAGCATATTCAAATCTGTCTACCAGGTGATCAATAGTCAAACAATCAATCAATCAATTAATCAATCAGGGTTTGTAAAGCACACTACTCACCCGTTAAGGTCTCAAGCCGCTGGGGTGGGGGTGTGAGCAGCTCCTATAGGATCATTTGAAGAGCCAGGTCTTGAGGTCCTTCCTGAATTGATGAAGTGTCGGACTTCGCCGAAGGCGAAGGGGGAGGTCATTCCAGGTCTTGGCTGCGAGGTAGGAGAAGGACCTTCCACTAGCTTTGTTCTTGTAGAAGCGTGGGACGGTGGATAGGGCGAGGCCGCTGAGCGGAGGTTTCTCTTGGGGGTATGGGAGGAGAGGTGGTTGTTGAGGTATTGTGGTCCAATGTTGTGAAGGGCCTTGTAGGCGTGTGTGAGCAGCGTGAAAGTTATTCTTCTTTGGACGGGGAGCCATTGGAGGTCGCGGAGGTGTTGGGTGATGTGTTTGTGTCGTGGGATATCGAGGATCAGTCTGGCCGCAGAGTTCTGGACAGTCTGTAGTTTGCTGAGGAGTTTTTGTGTTGATTCTGGCGTAGAGGGCATTGCCGTAGTCGAGTCTGCTGGTGATGAGGGCGTGAGTGAACGTTTGCTGGAGTCGGGGGTATTCATTTGAATGTTTTGAGTTGTATGCGGAGGGTGTTGAAGCATGCGGAGCAGACGGCATTGATCTGGCGATTCATAGTGAGCGATGAGCCCAGTATGATACAGAGGTTGCGTGCATGGTCTGTCGGGGTGGGTAAGTTTCCGAGGGCGGAGGGTCACTAGGTGTTGTCCCATGCGGAGGGGGTGGAGCCGAGGATTAGGACCTCTGTTTTCTCTGTGTTGAGTTCCAGGCAGCTGTTCTTCATCCAGGTTGCAACGGCTGTCATCACTTCTTGGAAGTTGTGCTTGGTGACGTCGGGTTCCTTGGTGAGGGAGAGGAGGAGTTGGGTGTCATCAGAGTATGAGACGATGTTGAGCCCATGGTTTTTGACGATGGTTGCGAGGGGGGCAATGTAGACATTGAAGAGGGTGGGGCTGAGGGAGGATCCTTGGGGCACTCCGGACCTGGTCTCTGTTGGTTCTGAGAGGAAGGGCGGGAGTCTTATTCTCTGTGTTCTGCCAGTGAGGAATAAGCGTATCCAGTCTAGGGCTTTTCCTTGGATGCCGGTGTCGTGGAGTCTGGTTGTTAGTGTGTGGTGGGAGACGGTGTCGAAGGCTGTTGATAGGTCCAGAAGGATGAGGGCTGCCGTTTGGCCTTGGTCGAGGAGGGCGTGGATGTCGTCTGTGGCGACTAGGAGGGTGGTCTCGGTTCTGTGATTGCTGCGGAATCCGGATTGGGAGTTGTCTAGGATGTTGTTGGCTTCGATGAAGTGTGCTAGCTAGGTGTTGACTGCCATTTTGATGCCCTTGGCTGTGAAAGGAAGATGCAAGATGGGCCTGAAGTTCTTGAGGTCCGTCAGGTCTGCGGAGGATTTCTTCAGGAGGAGGTTGACTTCGGTGTGCTTCCAGTTATCAGGGAATGTGGCGGTCTCGAGGGAGCAGTTGATGGTTCCACGAAGCTCGGATGCGATGGCTGTGGATGCTCTTCATTGTCTTTAGGGTGTGTGCTGGTGCCCTGCCTTTTTAACATCTACACCGCTGATCTGGACGAGCACCTTCGGTCAATCCAATCTGACCCTCCGAAACTTGGCACAATACCCACACCTAGCCTTCAATATGCGGATGATATCGTTCTACTAGCGCAAACACCAGTTGGTTTGCAACGACTAATCACCGAACTAGGAGTTTATACCACCTCGGTCAAACTAACCATCAATCACCAAAAAACGAAGGTGATGCGCTTTATTAAACACCATAAAGCCGACCATAAATTCACTTGGACCTTGGACAAGCGACCTTTGACCGAGGTGGATTCGTACAAATACCTAGTGTTAGACTTGGCATCTTTTGGCGTGTTTCCCCTGACTTTTTGCTTTCTGACCTCCCGGTTTTGACTCTGTTTTTGCTGGTGTGATGATTCTGCGCACTTTCCTCACTGCGGTCCAGTGGGAAAGTGCAAGTGCTCCTGTATAAAATATGTTATGGATTGGTGTTTCCATGATTGGCCTATTTGGTTTATGTGTCAGTCCCTTGTAAAGTGCACTGCGAGTGCCAGGGCCTATAGACCAAATGCTGTTGGTGGGCTGCAGCACTGGATTGTGCCACCCACGCAAACAGCCCGTAAGTGTAACTCGGGCCTGCCATCGCAGAGCCTGTGCGCAGCCTGGGGCTGCCATGTCGACTTGGCAAGTGCACACACTTGCAAGTCCCTAAACCTTCCCTTTGCTACATGTTAGTCACCCCTAAGGTAGGCCCAAGGTACCCCCGTGGGCAGGGGTGCGTTGTACGCGAAAGGTAGGACATGCCCGGGTGTGTGCGGCATGTCCTGATAGTGAATTACAGCCTAGTTCGTTTTTCACTATTGCAAGGCTACCTGTTCCCCCTAGGCCAGAACGGGCAGTTTTGATTATTACAGCTTATAATCCTAACTGACCCCGGGAACATGGTAGAAATTCGAGTTTAGTATGCCTGGACTCAGAATGATAAAATGCAGCTTTTAGTGAAGTCGGTTTTAACATTCTGTGTTTGAAAATACCACTTTTAGAAAGTGGGTATTTTCTTGTCTAACCATCCAAGCCTGCCTCTGCGAGATTGTGTATTCCTTGTCTGGAATGTGAGTGACAGGGGCTGGGGGATGCCAGGAGACAGGGTGAGTCAGCGCAGGGCTGAATAGCCAGATCGACCTGTAGATGGGTGGGAGGGGTCGCACCTGGGCCCTGAATAGGACAGTGCCTTCCCTCCACAATGCTGGCTCCACCTCCTGTGGTGCGTCTGATGTCCCTGGCCTACTCACTGAAAGAAGGGACGGAGACTTGTCAACAAAGTGCTCCAGAACTGGTTTGGACTAGGCAAAGGCCTCTCTGCCTTCAGAGAACAAAGGAATTTGGGATATAAATATTGGGGCCCTGACCCCATGAATTTAGATCTCGCTGGAATCAAGGAACCTGCCAAGACGAAGAGCTGGAAGAGCTGCCAGGAGGAGTACTGCCCCTTTGCTGTGTTGTTGCTTTGTTGGGTTGGCCTGCAGTTGCTGCTTCTGTCTTGGGCAGTGAAAGGACTGGACTGAACTTTCTACGAACTTGTGCTGAGTATCTCCAAGGGCCAGGAACCGAGCTGGCCTCCTGTTAAGAAGTCTCAGGGACT
>CAWUFW010022619.1:0-91471 GCA_963921515.1 Calotriton arnoldi
TAGGCCTTGTCTCTTTGCAAGTCATTGTTTCTAAGTCTCTTTTTTAGTATATGGTCTGGTACGCCCTAGGGCCCAGCCATATTTGTGCTTAATTTATTGTGAAACGTTGATTTGTGCATATGTCCTTGACTTCTAAGCTCATAAAGAGATTAGTAGAGAGTTGTTAGTAATAAATACATATATATTTGATATATATACCTGTGTGGTGTCTTTTCATTTGGTGATTCAAGAGATTGTGTGGTAAAACAAGCTGCTTTACATTCCTTCAAGACTTAGCCTGAAGGCTGCTCTCCACAGCTACCACTAGGATAGCTTTCTTTAAAGGTTGTCTTAAACCTATCTACCATAAGAGTCGAATTATACTGGTGCAAGGTGTCCACTTTAATTAGTGAACAGCATATACCAGGCCAACTTCTCACACCGCGTTTGCAGAGTGGTGGAGAAAGGGTGCTGGGCCTCCGACCAGTGCTCAGGAATTCCGCTGCGTAGGACTTACAGGAGGTACCAGAAGGGCTTCTTGGCCCCCAAAGTCCCTCAGGAGTAAATTGGACTTCATCCCCCATCCCGTAGTCTACCAGGAGGCGCATTTGCAGAGTGGTGGAGAAAGGGGGCAAGGCCTCCAAAGACGTCTTAGCAATCCCACTGTGTGGGACTTACTGGAGGTAACAAGAGGGGTAGTTGGCCCCCAAGGGCATCCTTGGGAGCCAACTACCCCTCCTATTACCTCCAGTAAGTCCAACACAGCAGGATTGCTAAGTTCTCATAGCAGGCCACACCCCTTTTCACACCACTCTGCAAACGCGCTCCCTGGCGCGCTCTTGGATGGGGATTGCAGTCCCCTTCGCTGCTGGGGGTCCTTTAAGGGCCAACTAGCCTACCTCTTACCTCCAGTAAGCGCCACACAGTGGGATTGCTGAGAGGTGGACAAAGGCCATGCCCCCTTTCCCGACCACCCTGCGAATGCGCCTCCTGGTGCGTTCTAAGTTGGGGTATTAAGTCCCCTTCATTCCTGAGGGTCCCTGGGGGCCAACTAGCCCACCAGGTACCTCCAGTAAGCGCCACACACCTGGATTGCTGAGAGTGGTCCAAGGCCACGCCCCCTTTTTTCACCACTCTGCAAACGCGGCTCCTGGCGCACTGCTGTTTGGGGGATGAAGTCCACTTGTGTCCTGAGGTCCTCAGGAAACAAGAGAACCTCATCGCCCCACCAGCAGTGCTCCAAGAGGCGTGTTTGCAGAGTGGTGTAAAAAGGGGCGTGGCCTCAGACCACCTCTCTGCAATCCAGTTGTGTGGCGCTTAATGGAGGTACCTGGTGGGCTAGTTGGCCCCCAGGGACCCTCAGTATTCAAGGGGACTTAATTCCCCAACTTAGAACGCACCAGGGGGCACGTTTTCAGTGTGGTGCAGGGAGGGGGCGGGGCATCTGGCAAGATACGGCTTTTTAAAAAATATATATTTTTAGAAGGGGGGCTGTGTGGCCCCCCTTCTTTTAGTATTTTTGGGGCCCTGGCGACCCCATCCCCCAGGGCCTGACCCTTTTAAAAAAAAAAAACGGGGAGGGGCCGCGCGGCCCCCTTCCCGAGGCCAATTTTGGCCCTGGGAACCCCATCCCCCGGGGCATGGCCTCCTTTTGTAATATATTTATAGGGAAGGGGGGCCGCATGGCCTCCTCTTCCCTGGACCACTTTTGGCCCCGAGGACCCCATTCCCCGGGGCATGGCCTCTTTTAAAAAAAAATATTTATAGGGAAGGAAGGCCGCGTGGCCCTTCTTCACTGGGCCACTATTGGCCATTTTTTAAATTATTTTTATATGCGGAGGGGGGCCACGCGGACCCCCTACCCAGGCCAATTTCGGCCCCAGGGACCCCATCCCCGGGGCAAGGCCATTCTTTTTTTTTCATTAAATGGAGGGGGGCCGCGTGGCCCCCCTCCCGGGCCCCTTCTGTCCCCGGGGACCCATCCCCGGGGCCTGGCCTCTTTGATGGGGACTGTGGGGAGCCCCAATGCCCCCATGGTCCCTGCCAGATCACCACCTCCTGCGGGAGCCGGCATTGCTTTTGGAGCAGGGAGCTGCTAACATGCAGCTCCCTTGCCCAAAGCAATTCTGCTTGCTTCTTGAAGCGCGAGCAGGTTTCCTGCTCTCGCTTCAACCAAGCAAAGCAGAGTTTGCTATGACAGGGCGGGAGCCGTGCTCCCGCCCTGCCATAGCAAACAGCAATGTCCCAGGGTGGACACCCCTGGACATTGCAGGAGCCGGCCTTGGGGGGTGGCGGTCCCCAGGGCCATCAAGGGCTCCTGGAGGGGGGCCACACTCCCTACAATTTCAAAGCCCTGGGGAGGTGGTGGTCCCCAGGGCTGGGGGTCCGCTACGGACCCCCACATTTAAATTAGTGTATGCCCCGGGGAGGTGGTGGTCCTTGGGGCTGCTGGGGGGCCGCGTGCCCCCGCATATGATAAACAAAGCCCCGGGGAGGTGGTGGTCCCCGGGGCTGTGGGGGCCCCCATGGGCCCCCACACCATAATTAAGATTACCCCCAGGACCTGGCCCACCCGGGGCTAGAAACAAACAAAGCGCAGGAGACCGTGCTTCATTTTTAAAATAATTTCGGCCGGATTCACACACCTAGCGCAAATTCGGCCAAAATTATTTAAAGAAAATGCTTTTTCTGGCCTGGGGGTCCCTGTGGGACCCTCTGAGCAGGCCTAGGGGGTCAGGGTGTTTCTACCCTGCCCCCTTTTCTTGTTTTTTACCTTTTTTGTACTGTTTTCTTGTTACTCGGTTACCGAGTCACAAGATGGCTGCCAACACTTCCTGGTTTGGAGTGTTGGCAGCCAATTAGAATGAAGCTCGTGCTCGGGAGGATTCGCGAATCCTCCTCGGTACTCAGATATCGATATTTTTATTTTTTGAATTTCTCAGGAACTACTGAACAGATTTACACCATTTAAAAAAAGGTCGCTTTCTGAACCAAGAGCTACCTTTTTGCCAAATTTGGTGTAATTCAGTTCAGCAGTTCGGGCTGTAGCCTGTTCCAAAATTTCCTATGAAAATTAACATGGGGAAAACGTGTTTTGGGACCCCCCTTTTTTCTCGGCCCCCGCTTGACGAATCACCCCCAAACTTTCAAGACAGGAGTTGACCTGAGCTGGTCATTAGTTTTGAAAATTTCGCAAATATTCGTCAAACAGCGCCAAAGATATTGGCAAATCAAAAATGCTTTTCCTATGGATAATAGGTCCTAACTGTAACTACCTACTGGCGACCGCCAGTAGGCAATATATATATATATATATATTATCTACTGGCGGTCGCCAGTAGATAGTTATAGTTAGGACCTATTCTCCATAGGAAATTCACAACATTCTATTTCCAATAACTTTGGCGCCGGTTGACGAATCTTCGCGAAATTTTCAAAACTCGTGGGGCGTTCCGGTCTGCTCCTATCCTGAAAGTTTCGGGGTGATTCAGCAAGTGGGGGCCGAGAAAAAAGGGGGTCCCAAAATGTGTTTTCCCCATGCAATTTTCCATAGGAACCTTTAGTCGCAGCTACAGCCCGAATTGCTGAACGGAATTACACCAAATTGTAAAAAGGTAGCCCTTGGTTCAGAGTCCTGTCTTTTGGTTAAATGGTGTAAATCCGTTCAGTAGTTCCTGAGAAAATCAAAAGTAAAATAACATATATATCTGGGCGGAGCCTAACCACACATGTCATCTTGAGATCTGATTGGCTGTCAGCACTTCATCCTGGAATTGCTGGCAGCCATCTTGGGACCAATATAAATGATAGTACCCCATTGAAATGCATTGTAGTGAATCAAAGATTTTGAGGGTTACCAAAAGGAGAACTATAAAGGGTGATAACAGACTTTAGTTACATTAGAATTCATTTGTTGATGGTACCATACTAATTTCAGGAATTGTGGTGTGTTCTAAGGTGATTTTACCCTGTGAAAAACCTTCTGCTGGGATATCATGAATCATGTTTGAGAGAAAACTATTTTCACATGCTTGTCCCATAGAGTTTTGAAGGTGCTCCAGAAGCTAAAATGAGAGCATATTTTCTGTAAATTCACATTATCTTTCTCAGTCATGTGAGAATGAAGTCTGACATTCTCAGTAAAACATGTACATCCAACAAGGGCAGAGACTGTCAGTTGATTCCTTTGTGTTCTACTGCAGCTTCCCAGAGTGTTCTAAAAAACAACTAGAGTGCTAACAGCCTTACTTATGACAAAAGGATGGCACACCTGAAGCCATCTTGATTGGAATAAACTGGTAACACTTAAAACATTTAATTTAAAAGGAACAAAAATAAATGATGGGGTTCATTTTGTCATAGAAATTATGGTTAGTGCTGTAGAAAGAAAAATTAGGACATGTTTCAAGTGTGATCTCAAATATCTTCCTGTTATATTTCAACAGGAGCAGCCTGCCAGTTGATGCCTTTGTGTTCTACTGCAGCTTCCCAGAGTGTTCTAAAGAACAACTAGAGCGCTAACAGCCTTACTTATGACAAAAGTATGGCACACCTGAAGCCAACTTGATTGGAATAAACCGGTAACACTTAAAACATTTAATTTAAAAAGGAACAAAAATAAATGATGGGGTTCATTTTGTCATAGAAATTATGGTTAGTGCTGTAGAAAGAAAAATTAGGACATGTTTCAAGTGTGATCTCAAATATCTTCCTGTTATATTTCAACAGGAGCAGCCTGCCAGTTGATGCCTTTGTGTTCTACTGCAGCTTCCCAGAGTGTTCTAAAGAACAACTAGAGCGCTAACAGCCTTACTTATGACAAAAGTATGGCACACCTGAAGCCATCTTGATTGGAATAAACCGGTAACACTTAAAACATTTAATTTAAAAAAGGAACAAAATGAGGGGTTCTTTTTGAAATAGAAATTATGGTTAGTGCTGCAGAAAGAAAAATTTGGGCATGTTTTAAGTGAGATCTCAAATCCTCTTCTATTTCATTAGAAAATTCTGACATGCAGACTGAAACAATCACTTTCAATACCAGCAGCAGACTTCCAGTTAACTCCCTGGTGAGCAGTAGCTTTACTACAGTGATCTAATGAGCAACTAGAGTGCTAACATTCTGAATTTATGGCAAATGTGAGATACATCTGAATGCCTTCTTGATGGAATCAAAGTAAAAAACTGAAAGCATTTCCTACTGAGGAGACTGCAGTAAATGAGGAAATTAGGAAACTTCATAACAAAGAAGTCTTCCAAGATGGCCACCAGAGAAAAAAGAGCTCAAATGTAGCACAAATATTACCCAGATGTAGCCCACATATAGCCCAATGACAAAAGTGTGCAAAACACTTTTTATTTTTAGTTTTTGCAGTTTTATGTAGTGCAGACTGGTCAGGTATTGGAGCATTGCATCTTAAAACATGACCCCCTACACTACAAAAACACCACTGCACTACCCTAAACCCTAAAACACTACCCCCAGCACGACCCCCTATACTACACAAGCACCACTGCACTATCCTAAACCCTAAAACACTACCCCCAGCATGACCCCTACACCACACAAACACCACTGCACTACCCTAAACCCTAAAACACTACCCCCAGCACGACCCCCTACACTACCCAAACACCACTGCACTAACCTAAATCCTAAAACACTACCCCCAGCACGACCCCTACACTACCCAAACACCACTGCACTACACTAAAACATGACCCCCTATACTACACCAAACACCACTGCACTACCCTAAACCCTAAAACACTACCCCCAGCATGACCCCTACACTACACAAGCACCACTGCACTACCCTAAACCCTAAAACACTACCCCCAGCACGACCCCTACACTACCACAAGCACCACTGCACTACCCTAAACCCTAAAACACTACCCCCAGCAAGACCCCTACACTGCCCGAACACCTACTGCACTGCCCTAAACCCTGAAACATCACCCACAGCAAGACCCCTACACTGCCCGAACACCACTGCCCTAAACCCTGAAACACCACCTCCCAGCACGACCCTGAAACACCACCCCCAGCACGACCCCCTACACTGCCCGAACACCACTGCAATGCCCTACACCCTGAAACACCACCCCCAGCACGACCCCCTACACTGCCCGAACACCACTGCTCTGCCCAAAACCCTCAAACATCAGCCCCAGCACGACCCCCTACACTGCCCGAACACCACTGCAGTTGCCCTAAACCCTGAAACACCAGCCCCAGCACGATCCCCTACACTGCCCGAACACCACTGCACTACCCTAAACCCTGAAACACCACCCCCAGCACGACCCCCTACACTGCCCGAGGACCACTGCACTGCCCTAAACCCTGAAACACCAGCCCCAGCACGACCGCCTACACTGCCCGAACACCACTGCACTGCCCTAAACCCTGAAACACCAGCTCCAGCACGACCCCTACACTGCCCGAACACCACTGCACTGCCCTAAACCGTGAAACACCAGCCCCAGCACGACCCCTACACTGCCCGAACACCACTGCACTGCCCTAAACCCTGAAACACCAGCCCCAGCACGACCCCTACACTGCCCGAACACCACTGCACTGCCCTAAACCCTGAAACACCACCCCTGCACCACCCCCTACACTGCCCGAACACCACTGCACTGCCCTAAACCCTGAAACACCACCCCCTGCACCACCCCCTACACTGCCCGAACACCACTGCACTGCCCTAAACCGTGAAACACCACCCCCAGCACGACCCCCTACTCTGCCCGAACACCACTGCACTGCCCTAAACCCTGAAACACCCCAACCCTGCACGACCCCCTACACTGCCCGAACACCACTGCACTGCCCCAAACCCTGAAACACCACCCCCGCACGACCCCCTACACTGCCCGAACACCACTGCACTGCCCAAAACCCTGAAATACCACCCCCAGCACGACCCCCTTTACTGCCCGAACACCACTTCACTGCCCCAAACCCTGAAACACCACCCCCAGCACGACCCCCTATACTGCCCGAACACCACTGCCCTAAACCCTGAAACACCACCCCCTGCACGACCCCTACACTGCCCAAACACCACTGCACTGCCCTAAACCCTAAAATACTCCCCCAGCACGACCCCCTACACTACCCGAACACGACTGCACTGCCCTAAACCCTCAAACACTCCCCCAGCATGACCCCCTACACTACCCCTACACTACCCGAACACCACTGCACTGCCCTAAACCCTAAAACACTCCCCCAGCACGACCCCCTACACTACCCGAACACCACTGCACTGCCCTAAACCCTAAAACACTCCCCCAGCACGACCCCTACACTACCCAAACACCACTGCACTGCCCTAAACCCTAAAACACTACCCCCGCATGACCCCTACACTACCCAAACACCAATGCACCACCCGGCCTAAACCTTAAAACACTACCCCGCACGACCCCTACACTACCCAAAGACCACTGCACTACCCTAAACCCTAAAACACTACCCCCGCATGACTCCCTACACTACCCAAAGACCACTGCACTACCCTAAACCCTAAAACACGACCTCCTACACTACACAAACACCACTGCACTACCTAAACCCTAAAACACTACCCCCAGCATGACCCCCTACACTACACAAACACCACTGCACTACCCTAAACCCTAAAACACTACCCCCTACACTACACAAACACCACTGCACTACCCTAAACCCTAAAAACTACCCCAGCACGAACCCCTACATTACCCAAACACCACTGCACTACCCTAAACCCTAAAACACTACCCCCAGCAGTACCCCCTACACTACCCAAACACCACTGCACTACCCTAAACCCTAAAACACTACCCCCAGCAGTACCCCCTACACTACCCAAACACCATTGCACTACCCTAAACCCTAAAACACTACCCCAGCAGTACCCCTACACTACCCAAACACCACTGCACTACCCTAAACCCTAAACCACTACCCCCAGCACGACCCCCTACCCTACCCAAACACCACTGCACTACCCTAAACCCTAAAACACTACCCCCAGCATGACTCCCTACACTACCCAAACACCACTGCACTACCCTATACCCTAAATCTACCCCCAGCACGACCCCCTTCACTACCTAAACACAACTGCACAATTTGTTACAGGCATTGCAACGCAGGCCTGTGGTGCTTACTGGAAGTACCTGGTGGGCTAGTTGGGCCCCAGGGACCCTCAGGATTCAAGGTGACCTAATCCCCCAACTTAAAAGGCGCCACGGGGCACGTTTGCACAGTGGTGAAGGGAGGGGGCGGGGCCTCAGGTTACATGTGCGCAAACATGCCCTGTGGTGCGTTTAAGTTGGGGAATTAATTCCCTTGAATCCTGAGGGACCCTGGGGTCAACTAGCCCACCAGGTACCTTCAGTAAGCACAACAGAGTTGCGTTGCAGAGAGGTGAAAAAGGTGCGTGGCCTCGGAACGCCTCTCTGCAACTCAGCTCTGTGGTCCTAACTGTAGGTACCTGGGGGGCTAGTTGGGCCCCAGGGACCCTCAGGATTCAAGGGACTAATCCGCAACTTAAAATGCACCATGGCACGTTTACACATGTCACCTCAGCCCCTCCCTTCACCACTGTGCAAGCGCACCCTGTAGCGCGTTTTAAGAGGTAGTTTTAATCCCCCTGCCCTATTATGTACTAGGGACTTACAGAGGAGGTCATGCTAATCACAGGGGTACCCCAACGCATAGTGTTCCCTAGTGTATGTAGGTGTTTTCACTGTATTCTAAGTGTCTTTTAGCATAGCACTGGCTCTGGTTAGTCAGAGTCAGTTACCACCAGTACCCGTCTGAAAAAGTTGTGGGCACAGGATGATTTTGCAACAAGGCCTTTTTCTGCTCCTCTGTTGGTTCTTTCTGCACATCTTTTGCTTCTTCCTGCACTTTTCTTCATCTTTGTGGACTTCTGTTGCTTCTTTCTGCATTTCTTTTGCTTCTTTCTGTGCGTTTTCCTTCTTTCTTCACATGTCCTACCTCTGTAGGCATAGTTAGAAACTAGCATTTAAAAACCTTTGAAATTCACTTAAAAAATCATAGGTTTCAGACACGTTATAGTTAGAAATTAGCATTTAAAAAACCTTTGAAATTCACTGAAAAAACCATAGGTTTCAGACACGTTATAGTTAGAAATTAGCATTTAAAAAACCTTTGAAATTCACTGAAAAAACCATAGGTTTTAGGGACAGTTATAGTTAGTTGGACATTTCACTCGTACAAAACCATAGAAATTCCCCCGTTATAGTTAGTTCAGCTAACTATAACTCGTGCCCCCCAATGCACTGCTGATGACGTCACATATTACATCACTCATGACATGGTCAGTGACATCACTGATGACATCACTGATGACATCTCAAATGACATCACTGATGACATCACTGATGACATCATCCATGTGATAATATCATGCATCTTCTCACACCCTAATATAACTTTTGATACACCCACTCTAAATTACAGACTGCCATTCTCAAAACCATACACACTCCAATACCAATAACTACATACCCACTCACTGATTCTTAGGTCTACACACACACACATCTACTCACTCACCCGTACAGTCACTCATACTTACAGTCACTGAGTACAGGACTATCATATGCACTCATACACCTATATAAACACTCACACACCGCCACTCATCCATAGAGGTACTCACACACCTAGTCAGTCATGCAAAAAATTAATCACACACCCATTTACTCACCTATACAGTTATACACACACCAGCTCACTTACTCATACAAATACTAGCACATTCTTACGCTCTTATACAATAACTGATACAAGCACACACGCATCCATACAGCCACTCTCACAATCACACACTCTCACTTATAGCCATTTAAATACTCTAACACACATATATACTGCCTTTTACATATGTAGTTACTCGCACATGTACCACTGAGATATACATTCACTCACTAACACACCCATACACACACTCACCCACCCAAGCAGTCCATCACAGATGCACTCTTGAAATCATGCACCCAGTGAATCACCCACTCACACATCTATGTACAGAGTCACACACACCCCACCCACACAAACACTCAGGCAGCCATACAGATACTCAGAGAACCAATCAATAACCCATATAGACACTCATGTAGCTATTCGCAAATCCATGCATCCACTTACACACCAACAAACAGACGGATACAGACATTCACACAGTTTAGTCACTAACCCATGCATTCAGTAAGATACGTTTAATCACTCACTTGTAGAGTCAGTCACGCACGTACTAAATCATCCATTCAGACACTTATACACCCACTCATTCTTCAATACGCCTTTCCCTATATATATTAAACATATTTAAACTTTACAGAAACACACAGTCACTGGATGAGGTCATCAGTGATGTCATCAGTGATGTCATTTGAGATGTCATCAGTGATGTCATCAGTGATGTCACTGACTCATGTCATGAGTGATGTAATATGTGACGTCATCAGCAGTGCATTGCGGGGCACGAGTTATAGTTAGCTGAACTAACTATAACGGGGGAATTTCTATGGTTTTGTACGAGTGAAATGTCCAACTAACTATAACTGTCCCTAAAACCTATGGTTTTTTCAGTGAATTTCAAAGGTTTTTAAATGCTAATTTCTAACTATAACGTGTCTGAAACCTATGGTTTTTTCAGTGAATATATATATATATATACATTGTTCATCAAAAGTGCCCCCAATTTAAAAACGCACTTCACTGCAGACGAATTCAAAGAGTTCTTTTTAATACCAGCAACAGGCATTTAACTTTCAGAGTTATTTTCCTGCCTTACGCGTTTCAGAGGCTTGCTCCTTGGTCACAGGCTCTCACAGTGCTCCCAGATTAGCTGAAAGGGCATGCTACTTTGCATTTAACTATTTCCATTACCTTTAGTAGGTTCTTGCAGGTAAGATAACTGCATTGTGTGCTGGGATTCGTAGTTCCTTTCAGCTCAATTAATATCTATAGTAGATTCTGTGATGCATCATGAATAAAAGGTTTTTACATTACATTCAGTGGGCCTCTTCCTGGTAAAAGTCCGGTTTATTAGCCTGTCTGCTGTTCCACAGTTCAGCTCTGAATTTTCAGGCTTACGTGGCCCCACTGAGGTTCGGGGTGGTACAGTCTTCACGGATGGGCTGCCGTCAGGTAATTGTTCATCAAAAGTGCCCCAATTTAAAAACGCACTCCACTGCAGACGAATTCAAAGAATTCTTTTTAATACCAGCAACCGGCATTTCACTTTCAGAGTTATTTTCCTGCCTTACGCGTTTCAGAGGCTTGCTCCTTGGTCACAGGCTTTAACGGTGCTCCCAGATTAGCTGAAAGGGCATGCTGCTTTGCATTAACCATTTCCATTACGTTTAGTAGGTTCTTGCAGGTGAGATAACTGCATTGTGTGCTGGGATTTCGTAGTTCCTTTCAGCTCAATTAATATCTATAGTAGATTCTGTGATGCATCATGAATAAAATGTTTTTACATTACCCTCAGTGGGCCTCTTTCTTCAGAGGCCCACTGGAGCGCTAGAAAAACGAAGTGAACAGCTTGGGAATGCACAGAACCTACTAAAGGGAATAATTTTATTGAAAGGCAAGTCCAAAACTCACTGAAGGGAAACAAACTTAGACTACACCTCCCAGCATGCAACACATGTACTCACATGTGAAGCCCACTAATTGGAATAAATCACATGCTGGGAGTGAGCCTTTCAAGCAACACTGCACAGCCTCAAGAAAATGCCTGTGACCAAGGGGCTGCTGCCCTGAAACGCGTATGGCTTTTGAACATTTTTCTGAAATAAAGAATGCCGGTTTGCCTGAATTAATCTGCTTCTGAGTGCATCTTTAAACCGAGGAAACATTGCAAGCATCTAAACTACGGCAGTCCAGCCGTGAAGATTGCACCACCCTGAAAGGTTAAAGGGGGCCACAAGGACACAGAACTAATCGGAGTCTTTTGGTGGAGAAACAGAAATGCATAATTATCGAACATTTCTTTCTTCAGAGGCCCACTGGAGGGCTAAAAAAACGAAGTGAACAGCTTGGGAATGCACAGAACCTACTAAAGGGAATAATTTTATTGAAAGGCACGACAAAACTCACTGAAGGGAAACTAACTTAGACTACACCTCCCAGCATGCAACACATGTTGTACACACCTGTGAAGCCCACTAATTGGAATAAAAGACATGCTGGGAGTGAGCCTTTCAAGCAACACTGCACAGCCTCATGAAAATGCCTGTGACCAAGGGGCTGCTGCCCCGAAATGCGTAAGGCTTTTGAACATTTTTCTGTAATAAAGAATGCCGGTTTGCCTGAATTAATCTGCTTCAGAGTGCATCTTTAAACCGAGGAAACATTGCAAGCATCTAAACTACGGCAGTCCAGCCGTGAAGATTGCACCACCCTGCAAGGTTAAAGGGGGCCACAAGGACACAGAACTAATCGGAGTCTTTTGGTGGAGAAACAGAAAGGCATAATTACCGAACATTTCTTTCTTCAGAGGCCCACTGGAGGGCTAGAAAAACGAAGTGAACAACTTGGGAATGCACAGAACCTACTAAAGGGAATAATTTTATTGAAAGGCAAGACAAAACTCACTGAAGGGAAACAAACTTAGACTACACCTCCCAGCATGCAACACATGATGTACTCACCGGTGAATCCCACTAATTGGAATAAATCACATGCTGGGAGTGAGCCTTTCAAGCAACACTGCGCAGCCTCAAGAAAATGCCTGTAACCAAGGGGCTGCTGCCCCGAAACGCGTAAGGCTTTTGAACATTTTTCTGAAATAAAGAATGCTGGTTTGCCTTAATTAATCTGCTTCAGAGTGCATCTTTAAACCGAGGAAACATTGCAAGCATATATAATATAAGTAATATTTGTAAGTATTATAAATAAAGGAATTTGTCTAAGTAAATTGTAAATGTAGCTAGCTTTCAGTAAACTCTCTGTCTCTAAACCATGTTATACAAGAGCCAGTTAATTTGAATACTGATAAAGTAGTGTATTTGGCATTAATTTTACCCTTTTTCTTGAGTATGCTAAGGAGTGCTGCATTCAATGGTTTCATCTTTAAAGAGGAAAAAATAAAAATAAAAACATTCTTTGGATTTCTTGTGCCATTTTGGTAGATGGAGGGAAAACAAGCTCAGTAGTAGCTTTAATCACCAAGATGTTTCCATCTAATGAAAGGTTTCCTGATTTCCTTAAGTTAACCATTTTTTGAAGTTTTTCTTTAAAAGAAATCTCAGTTACTTTTCCCTGTTATATCCTTGGCGAGGCACTCTCCAAGTATTACCTTTGCCTGTAGATTTATTTGCAAGTAGGTATGCCATGTGATCCCACGGTCCAACAATAAGACATGTACATTTGATTTATATGAAATGTGGATGTTTTGTTCTTCTTATCAATCTGGGAACTGTAGAGAAAATGGTTACATCAGTCATATATGCATAGTATTTTAATTGTCTACTATTTGCACCTGGGTTTAGAAGGCATTTCATTATTTTTATTTATTTTAATAAAGGTTTGTTTGCACCATGTAATCAGCCTGTAGAGATTGGACTTCCTTTCCTTAAACTCGGAATTACATAAATGCTTCTGATAGGCAGCCATTTTCATGGTGTGTCTTGTAGCTTGTACATTTAACAATCCAGTTGCTTTGATGTAAGCTCATTACAAATCTACGGTTCATAGCTAATTAAAGGGATGATCACATGCTACATTATCAAATTTGTAATTATACTCTAATGTGGAATCATTGTCCCTCTTGAGACATGGTGTCTCTTAGAAGAAGGTGACTAGCCAAAGCCTTCCTTCCCAGTATTGTATTTCTTTGTTCCTCTTGAATATCAAACACACACAAAGTGATGGTAGAAATACTTGCAATTTGTCTAACCAATTTCAGTTGCTCAGTGTAGGATTCCAACCTGTTATTCGTTTGCCCATCATGCCACCCCAGTTTGGTACAGCCATATGCAAATCAGTCATGACTCTGCTCCAGTAGGTGAAGTCCAGCCTGAACTGCCAGGCCAGGTCCTTCCTGAACCAAATCACAAGCAACCCAAGACAGATTTCACCCTGATTGGGGCTCTTCAGTCAGGTATAGCTTGGCTTCAGTGGCACAGTGAGCAGGGGATCTGCGTCTGGGCATTCCTCCTGGATAACCAAAACTAGGACCTTTTCTATTCAATGTGTGAGTATCACGGCTAATATTTTGTTATACACATTAAGCAATGTGAATGGTCATAGTTTGACAAATGTTCCTTTTCTCTTTTTGGTGTATTAGAGTGATTGTTCCCTGGTATAAAGAGGCTGGTAAATAAGACCCTTCAACACTTTGGACCTAATTACGAGTCTTGAGGTCTGAGGGTCGCCAGATTTGAGATGGCACAGCGGTGGTGGTTCAGCCACCGCCGCACCAGCGGTCTGACCAATCCATTATGAGTTGGGCAGTCAGACCACCCTGGGACCACCACCACTGCCAGTGAACTGCAGTTCCCTGGCAGCGCAGCGGTCTTGAGTCCGCAATATGCTTGGCAGGACCACCGTGGTTCCGCCAAGCATATTACGAGTCTCCTCTCCGCCACGGTTTTCGTGGTGGTTCCATCTCCATGAAAACCATGGCGGAGAGGAAACAAAGGGGGCACTACAGGGCCATGTGGATGCATGCGGGGGGAACAACATGTGCCCCTCTGTATGCATCCGCCCCAGTTCCTGCACGGCTTGGACTTTACAGTGCAGGAACTGTTTCTGGCGTTCCCATTGTGGTGCCCATTTTCTGAGGCACTGCCGTGGGAATGCAGAAAACAGCCCGCCAGACAGGAGGAAACTCCTTATTTGGCGGGCAGCCCGACCACAGGTTTAGCAGTGTGGGAGTAGGACGTCAACATGGTGGTCCGCTCCCGCACCGCCAAACTCGTAATCGGGCCCTTTGTGTAGACTTTGCAATGAAATGAGGGGACGTTAAATTCTCACTGCAATGCTTGTTACCTTGGAGAAGATTGTGTTACTGCCTCTTTTGAGACTTCCGAAAATTCTTATTCTGCAAATGAAGATTGTAAGAAATGTGTTTCTTTCACTGAAATAGTTGTTCGTAGGTATGCTAAGAAATGTTCACATGTATTTGTGTCTATTTTTGGCATAAAAGATGTACAAAATTGAATTTGCAGTTTCTTCAACATTTATTTGTCCTTTTTTTAAACTAACATTTATTTCTTTAAAGCAGTCATTGATGCCTGTACTTGTTTTGCTTTTAGGCAGAAATGCCTACTTCATTTTTTCTTGCTCATGCATTTTGACTTAAAGAGTCAAAAATCGTAACTAATTAATGATCCAATCTCTCATTTATTTACTTCTTTTATTTCTTCTTTTACATCCAAACCTTTGGAGTCATTCTAATGGCGGTCGGACCGCATCCATCGGCTCATCAGATGCGGTATGACCGCCATCTGCTGCTGCGGTCTGACCGGTGCATTGCAGTGCGTGCAGTCGGAGGCAGCAGGCAGAGGGACAGGAGCCCGTCGAATGGTCAGTAATCCCTACAATAAGGGCGGCGCCTGCTCAGGCTGCGCCATAGGGATTACAATGATCCTTTCCACCTGTCCTTTTATGGTGGTTCGTCTGCCATGAAAAGGCAAGTGGAAAGTGACTTTGGGGGCTCCTAGCGGGGCCCCCTGGCCCTCGCCTATGAGACCTGGGAGGCATCTATGGTGCCCCCTAAACATCCCTGCACTTTGTGGCAGGCACCGCATGGAGCCTGCCACACGGTGCAGGGATTTTTTTAAAGTGTACATTTTCTATTGTGGCTTGTGCTACAACCCGCAGCACAAGCCACAATAGAAAATATACACTTATAATAAGGGCAGTGGGACTGCCGACTCCTTGTCAGGTGGTCCACTTCCGTTACGGTGCCAGTCGGATGAGAATCTGACCGGCATCGTAATGATGACCCTTGTTTTTAAATGGTTGAAGATCATCCATTTGTTCTTGTAAATTATCATTGTCTTTTTTATTTTATGCTGCCTTTTTTCCCATTGTTGATGAATAATAACTTGGGTTCTTTTTTAACATATCCCAGCTGTGAAAGGAAATTCAAGGTCTTCACTCCTTCTTGAAGTCTATTACATGTTTATGAAAGCAACGATATAAAATTAAGCACTTAGTAACACAGTACTTTGCCTCCTTGAGATATTGAGTGTTTAATTAATAATAGGATAATACTGACCTCTTCCAAAATTCATTATGTTTTATTAATTTGTGACCCATAAGCAGTAATCAAAAATATATGCATAACAGAAACTGAAACTCAGACAGTGGGAGCCTCAACACGTGCCTGCCCCTTCATGAGAATGATCAAGAGGACCTTGGAAATACATAGATAATATACACGTCTCAGATGCTGACCTAGTCATTTATGAATCCTCGCTTACAAGTTCCAATACAAAAAGAGGCTAAATACGTCAAAAGTACATTTACAATGAATGTCCAAGTAAAACATGGCCAAAAAATGGCTATGGATGAGCAACATGGTGTTTTCATTAATAGCAATATAAATCAGTAGAAAGCACAAAAAAGGTAGAACAATTCACACTACCAATCATCAATGCTGAAGAATTGATTTTTTTGATGATCCTATTTGCTATATTTAATAGAGTACACTTGTGAACTTCTTCTTGTAGTGAAGTGGAGTTGAGTCTCCAAGTAGCAAAATATTTTTTAGTATTCAATAAATAGTATATTGAATCAGTTTTGGTTTGTGGTCTAGTATGCCACCATCAAACCTGTCATGTTTAGTCAGCCCAAAAATAGTTAAAGTGGAAACATAGTAAATTTTTAAATTAAAATTAGCTGTTAGGGATGCTTAAGGGAAATGTTGCCTAAGTTGTTGATATGTGAAATGGTGTTTTAGCCTTATATTTTCCATCATATTAAGGGGACATACTAATATTGAGCCATCTATCATTTTCATTACTATTATAGCTGAAACCCCCTGCAATAACCACAGGTACTTTACTTTTACCTTTGAGGAAGAGGGCGAGTCTGTTGAAAAGGTCCTACATCTTATTCTTGTTTGATGAGGTGTAAACTTTGAAAATTTAAAATATCATATCTTAAATTTCAAACCTAAGAATCAAGTAGAGGAGCATATATTTTTTTCTTTCAAAATATAGTATTCTTAATTCTTAAAAAGCGTGATTACTCTAGAATTTCTGTTCCACCTAACTGACCAAGAACCCATGCTCCTTGACTATTTTTCAATAATCGTTTGAAAATAAAATTTTGCATTCTTGCAGCCAAAGAGTCTACTGGGATATGCAGGAGAAATAAAACTGATACTCTCTTAACCTGCTGCCCATTACACATATATTAAATGATATAACGGAGACATAAGTTAATTAAATAAAATTATACAGTATTAATAGAAATCTGTGACCATACATTTGAATCACTTGTTTTCACTTGGTATTGTAGAGGAAGAGTTATAGAATTCATCTACTTCCTCATTGCCCCCATTAAAAAAAGTGAAAAAGATTTCTTTAGGGATCTCTTTTAACAAGTAGGCACTTTTGACAAAGTCTACCCGCCTATTAATCATGCAGTAAACATGAAATCAAATTATACTCATTTAGATGTAAATCTCCTTCAAAGGTTGTTGGTAAACACCGTTTTGGATTGGGGTGAGCACCTTTTTTGATTGATTAAAATCTACACCACTTTTTGATGATTGGTTGGAATGTTCATACAGCAAACCATGTTTATCTATTTAAATCAATCATCAAAAGGTAGTTACATTTGCCTGTGACATGGGCCTATAAGTCTAGTTCAGGGTCTTTAACAACTCCTATTTCCTGTGGCAGTGAGCTATAAGGCTACAGTGTGTAGTCATTGAGAGCTCTCATATTCATATATAGGTAAGGTTACCAAAAGAGCTGTGCTCCACCAAAGTATTGACATCACTGAAGAGAAAAAGAACAAGTCTGTGAGTTCATCTGGGACCCTGAGATGAAAGACAATACCCTAGTTGATATTTTCTTATGCACAGTTTTCTGTTGAACATACCTTTGTGTCCAATGCGCTCCTCCTACATCCACCACAAGCAGACCTCACAGACAAAAAGATGTCATGGGCAGTCTTAGGAGGCAAATAGGATAAATACCATGACCTCCATCCTGTCCTACCTTGACACCCTCCTCACCTCTATGTGCGCTCCTACTACTCATAATATATCCTTCAGCGTTTGTGTCCTACCACCCTCAATAACCTCAGTCAGAGTCTCTTTCCTTCACTTTACACACAAAACAAGCATAGGTAGTGTCCATCTCCCCCTCTGTGCATGTAGCAAATATACATGGTATGCTGCTCTCCCTGTTACCTTCCTTGAGATCTCCCTACCTTACCAATGCCACAAAACAGATGCCTTGCTACTAAACTGTCAACGTTCTGTTTGGCCTTTTATCCTGCTTTTATTTCTCAACACACATATAGCTACTGTCATGCCAGAGTTGCTGTCCAGAGAGCAACAATTTTTCTTTTTTCATTTGGTCTCAGGAGACCTAGTGTAGGTTGTGGAAGGCAGCAGCAGGTGCTACATCAGAAGCATCTCTTTTTCCATCTGTTCCCTCTGGTTAGTGGAAACCAGCAGGAGTCAGGTGAAAGAGGAGCGAGATGGGGTGGTTTTATCCACTTAAAGAGAAAAAATGAGCATTTAGCTTTAGATGTTGCATAAACCAATATAAGTCACACTGTACAAATGTTAAAAATACTAAAAATTAAATAAACCAAAGAAAAATAGGAAAAGGAATTTAAAAGTAGTTATCTAACTGTATACATTGCACACAACTGTACAAATCAGATTATGAAAACATAAACATAGTAGATACTCATTCATAGAAAATCACTAATTAGTAAATTGTCAATGAGCTATAAAAATCATATGATTAATCTCAAATCTAACACTACACACACATAAAGACTCATAATACACTGCATGTCTCAAACACATACATGCTCACACATACACTATGACACACAGCACAGCTATTGCGGCTGTCTGGTCTTGCAGCACAATGAGAAAAGGAAAGAGTCCCAGGGGCGGGCTTTATTTATGTGATACAATATTAATGTTTGTCAGGTGTGTATTATTTCTCTTAGGTGGTGGCAGTATTCCTATTATTTTCAGTTTGTAGTACTGCATATCGTGGGTGGTGATATCCACCTGTGCTCTATAGAAATACCTGTAGCTGGGTAACACCTAAAATATACCTGTATTATTACTAGTAGTAACATTATGATTACATTTGCAGTTATAAGTTTCCCCAGACCCTCAGATAATAGGAGTGGGGACACATAGTCATACCAATAGGTGTAGGTGTAAATCTACATTTGTGGAAACACCTGCCATAAATTTAACGTTGACATCTGGCCCATTTTCTGATTTCACATCGATAAGAGACCAGTAAAGTTTTGTGTACCTACCCACTATGGCTGTACAGATTAAAATAGATATGCTAGGTTTAGCAAAAACACTCCTGACTGTTGTAGTTCAAAAGCTAAGCTTTATATACATACCCTGAACATGGCTGGTATTTGTTCACTGCATTTAATATGATTGGTGCTGGAGTAACCTAAAATATTCTCCCATTCTCTGAGGCACTGCTTTTTTATTAATACGTTTGAAAAGATCTTTTACCTCTGCAGACAAAAGATCTGACACTGCAGACAAATACTACTGCCACAGAAGAACTGACTGAATCTCCTAGTGAATTGCAAGGTACAGTGCACAGTATTTGATGACTACTGTTAAGGGTGAGGTGCAACTGGACGAACACTGCTAATTTTTATAAGAATGGGATCTAGAAACTAGAATACCAATCTAGCAGATGAAGTGAAAATTCAAATTCAAAATTATGTTATTAATACTTTGGAAGACAAATTGAAGGGGGTAGTAAAACTCACTGCATTAAGCAGTTTTCGCTGGGTGCTGTCCTTCTAAATGAGCTTGTTAAATACTATTGAAACATGTAAAAACAGAGCTGTATATGATGACCAATATGACAGGGCAAAAGGCTTTCTGCTAGGTGGAAAGTGCTGACACATCAAAAAATAATCATAAGGGAAAGCACTTTTTAGCTAGGGAAAGAAATGATGAAGTAGCTATCTTGCCTTGATGTGCAAACAGCCACTGGCCATTTTATGAGACCATTGAAATATAGATATAGTTGTACACTCATCCAATTACCCGTTTGAACTGAGTGAGAACAACAGGTGGTAGGGTATAATTCCCTGAACTTTGGGCTGAGGGTAAGTTAACCTAAAACTTTGGCAATTCCAAATGGTAATAAAACAATAGTGTAATTAGAAACTAGAGTTATGAATATAAAAATGTTACATATCCTGAGCTTAGTGCTCCATTTTGTCAATTCTGAATCATACAGTACAGGTTAAAATGTTTCTTCCTCTCGATAGTTGGGTTGGCAAAGACCATATGGCTAGTAGACAAACTGCACATTGCTGTGGAATAAACAAGTCTGCACCATTTTACTTGAGTTTAAACATTGTTTTATTAGTTAAAACTTTAACTATGCAACTGAAACTGAACAAGCCACAGCTTGATACTGGATGTGTAAATATGTGTGCATCCTATGTTAAGCTCCTTTATCTGAAACTGTGTTTGGTATCATTACCACAAATGCTGTTTACATGTTTTGCCTCAAAGAAGGTGTGTCAGTGCCTCAGGAGTGTATTGGCTACACTGCACTGACTACCTTTACTCTCCTCCACACTATTCTTTTAGTTATGCCAGACATTTTTATTTCTCCGCTCCAGGCAATCCAAGCTCAAACCTCAATGCTCCACAATAGTAGGAATCCTGATGTCACCTTTGAAAGACTGGTAATCATAGGGCCCCTTTCTTACTCTGTTCATGAGGACGGGAAGTTGGTTTATTGAAAAACACCTTGTATTTCAGGAACTTGGAATCCCTCTCATGATAGCCATAGAGAGGATCAAAGTAATTTAATAACTATAAGTTGCCTTGAGCCTATCAGTATGAAGGCTTCTCTCAGTGTAGATGTGATATACAGATGCTCCTGTGCTCCACCATTTGTGTCTCACACCGGAAACTCTGAGTGCCTTATTACGTCTTTGTCGGTCCTACAGCAGCGGCGCCAACACATCGTCTGCTGTAGGACCGCCAAAGCTGTGGTGCGCCCGCCCACCAAATTATCCTGGTGTGGCAGGCGGTGCTGCGGCAGTCTGTTAGGCTCATAGAAGAGTCTAACATGCAGATCGCCGCTGTCAGAGCACCGACTGCACATTTCTGCACAGTGTGGCAAACATGCCACACTGCAGGAACCAGGGGTGCAAATCCAGGGGGCACTACAACACCACCAGCGATACCCTCCCTGCCCCTAGAAGACTCCTGTACATACACATACCTGAACATTTAACAATTGCACATAATGAGGAGCCTTTCCTTTTAAATGAAAACCTAAATAATGAAAAATGAATTCTAATATTTTCTGCAGTAGATAACTTACTAAAACTTAGCCAATGGCAAGGTGAAACATGGACGATGGATGTGAGCTTCAAAATGTGTCCCAAATGATTCATTCATATATACACCATACATGGTGAATATCAAAACACAAATATCCCTTTTATATATGCCCACTTCCAAATAAACAAAGCAGTACTTACTGCGACCTCTTAAACCATATCAAACATAAAGCAAATAATTACTACCTCCAAAAAATAATCATAGACTTTGAGCAAACCATGATTCAAACCATTCTAAACATTTACATTCACACAGCCATACAAGGCTGTTACTGTCATTACAATCAAAGTATATGGAGGCACCTCCAAAAATCTGCTCTGAGGGCGTGATTATGAGTATGGTGGTCCGAAGACCGCGTACCCGCGGTGGCGGTCCAACTGCAGCAACCTCGGCAGTCCGACCGCCCGATTACAGGTTTGGCAGTCGGACCGCCACAAGCCTGACACAAGACCGCCGCCACTGCCAGGATCCTGGATCCCGATGGGGCGGAGTTGGGGAAAGTGGTGGTCTGCGGCAGCGTTGCCGATGGCGGCACCACTGTGCAGATTACGACCAGCCTTTCTGACGCACCGATCATGGTGGGGACCCCGCCATGAACAGTTCAGCGGAAAGGCCGGGAATGGGGCTCCAAACAAGGCCCCAGGGTGTTTTAGCCCATGGGATGTGTGCATGGGTGCACCTGTTGAGCCACACTCACTGTTTGCCCTGTTGTGCGTGCACTGTGTGCCATGCACGACATGGTGCATGGCACACAGTGCACCGACATACAAGCGATGCTGCCACTGCAGAAGCATGTGCTTCAGGCTCTCTATGAGCCGAAGCATGCCGCTACTGTTGCACTGCAGATACAGCACCACCAGCCTGGCGATGTTGTAGTAATATGGCAGTCGGAAGCCACCAGCTTGGCAGCACTCTCCCGACCGCCGCAATGGCGGTCCAATGGTTGGACTGCCAAACTCGAAATCGCCCATAAGTGTAGAATATTCTACAAACAGCCAATTTAACTATGAAATAGCACTTGCTTATGTTCCTGTCACAGAGGTAGATAACCACAACAATTTACTTATAGAAAGCACTTTCTAACAACAAAATAAAGTCAGACCTAGCCCCCTAATCGACTACTTCAAAGATATTTGGGTTGGTAGATTGCATCGCTTAAGACACAGACTCCAACCCAAATTCCAAATACAATGGTCGAATGTCTATGACAACACCTTGGGCCTCATTACGAGTTTGGCGGTGTGGGAGGGGGACAGCTCCGCTCCTGCACCGCCAAACCTTTGTACGAACTGCGCACCAGATCAGGAGTTTTATCTTGGTCTGGCAGGCAGTTCTTTGGCGTTCCAAGGGCGGTGCCTATAAAATAGGCATTGCAATTGTAACTTTAAAGGCAGGATCTGCATGTCATGGACTGCTCCAGTCCATGCCGGGCAGGTAGTGGGGTGCATGCACATGTGCCCCCCTGTGTGAACCACATGGCGTGAGGCACCAGGGCCCCCTTTGTTTCCTCTCTGCCACTTTTTTCATGGTGGGCTCACCGCCATGAAAACCATGGTGGAAAGGAAACTCTTAATACGCTTGGCGGGACCGCGGCAGTCCCGCCAAGCTATGCAGCCTCAGGACCGCTGCACAACCACCAGGGGAAGGTGGTTCCCTGGCGGTTGCGATGATTGCAGCAGTCCTAGTCGTAATTGGGCGGTCGGGAGACCGCCACCGTGAGTCTGGCGGACTGTGGACTGCCAGACTCATAATATGGCCCCTTGGCACAGGAAGTCAGAACAAACAACGCAGTGGAAGGAGGGCACAATAGCTTCCAATTCACAGTAGGCAGAACCCAACCTACACTGTACAAATTTATAGAAGTATTGCAAAAAGAGGAAACCTACCAACAGCTAGGATTGGAGCAATCTGTTAGCCAATTGTCTCTAAACTTAACAAATAACCCAGAATAATATACGATATGCTACAATTTAAAGTCAAACTCTTCAGAAAGAACAAAGGAGTACACTACTTAGAAATTATAGCCAAAAGCATTATTATAAAATAAATAGCAACCTACCAAATTCCTCATAAATTACAACAAATTCTAAACCACCATACCAAATCTTTTTTTATTTTAAATAATAAATATAATATTTTGTTACATCAGTCAAAAACGTAATTTAAATTCCAATGTTAATGAAGACTGATATAATAAATCTATATATAATTTATTTTTTTAAATGTAACGGTCACCAACAAAGAAAGTAAAAATTAACTCAATCCATCACATAAACCAAACAGTTTCACATAACAATCACATAATATTTACACACACATTACAAAATTACATTTACTAACCAAAAGACATAAACTTAATAACACTTACAATTCTGAAGCTGCAGATCTTTCTTTGTATCCATTTAATAAAAAATAGTATTCACCAAATATAAGAAAAATATTGTCTAAAAAGCCAAAAAAATGCAAAAAATAAAACACATCCAATAGAATTCCCTCAAAGCAAACCAAAGTATCTAGGAACCACAAAAAAACAGAAAAGATGTTTTAAAAAAAACACTCCAGGAAAACAAAAAAAAGGATATCTAAGTATTATGCATTGGTTCATTATAAACCAAAAATGATTTAATAAAAAAAAAACGTAAACTCCCAATGCTCATAGGACATGTTTGTAGACAAAAACCTGTAAAGTAAATTTAAAAGCCACCCACAAAACATATTACACTCGCCTAAATACGAATACATAACAGTTAATCATCAAAATATAACTAACATAGCATAATTTAACATAGCATAGGGCCTCATTATGATGTCGAGCGGATCACCGCCGACAGGGGCAGTCCGTCCGACATCTGAGGCTGCGGTCCGACCGCCGAATTTGGATGCCGGCGATCAGAGCGCATCGGTTGGAGGGACAGACCGACACCACCGACAGGTTCAAGGAGCCCGTCCGGGCATCGGTCAGACCGTAATCTCTACAATGGGGGTGGTGAAGAGGCCGGCACCACCATAGGGATTATGATGTCCCTTTCCGACAGCCTTTTCATGACAGTCTGACCACCATGAAAATGCTGTCGGAAATTGACTTTGGGGGCCCCTAGCAGGGCACCTTCCCCCATGGTGCCTGGCACACAGTGCATGGATGTTTGCAAAATGCCCTTTTCCATTGCAGCTTATGCTGCGGTCCTTTTCTGGGCAGCAGCACAAGCCGTAATGGAAAAAGGCATTTTTCTGACTGCCTACATGGCGGTTGCATCGTAATTTGGCAGGTGGAACTGTCGACTACATGTCGGGTGGTTCCATTCCCATGGCGATTGCCATTGGGCCCTCGTCTGGCCGCCATCATAATCAGGCCCATAGTGATACATTACTAAAATAGTGTACAAAAACGCAAAACTGCAAACATGTGAAAAATACTAATACTAATACATCTAACTATACAAAATCCCCAGAAACAACACTGTAACTATCTTCTAGACTTCCCCCTAAACCCCCCACCCTCAAAACCCATATAATATATAACCTCCACCCTCAAAACCCATATAAAATGTCCCCACTCTTATCCCCCAACAACCCAATATATCACTGCTAAAAAAAGTGTTAATTATTTATCTACATTAATACAATTAAAGATACGCATTTCAACAATTTTATAACTAAGGGGCTGATTAGGATGGGGCGGACTTTGTTCTGCCCGCCACCCTATCGTAATGGGAGCGCCCAAAAGGCTTTCGGCGGTCCCAACAGGCTATCGGCGGTCCCGACAAAGGCATTACTTACCGACCCCCACCACGGCGGTCCCAATGCCTATCTTCTGCATTGCGGCGGGTGCTGCTGGCTGCAGCACACGCTGCAATGCAAAAAGGGGACACATTACATATCCCTGCACTACGTGGCAGGCACCATGCCCCCACAACCCACAGCTGAGGGCCAGGGGGGAAGGGCGGACCGCTACAGGCCCCTAAAGTCCATTTCCGCCTGCCTTTTCATGGCAGGTTGACTGCCACAAAAAGGCGGGTGGAAAGGGACATCATAGTCCCTATGGCGGTGACTGGCAGGTCCTGCCACCATTGTAGGGATTGGACATCCCCACGACGCACCAGCGGGCTCAAGGAGCCCATCGGATGCGTGGCGGTTGGTCTTTCCGACCGCCAACCATCCGCCCTCCATGGTAAGATGGCGGGCGGATTAAATGGCACCATTATCGTAATTGGCCCCTTAAATATTATCTACCTAAAAACAGACAACAAAATAATAACAGATATAATCAAACACACTACAATAAATTACATACTAATTAATTCTTACAAATGATATTACATTCAACTATATTTTCTATATCAATATTTTTTTTAACAATATTAAAAACAATACTACAACAATGGCCTTCATTATGATGTCGGGCAGGCCGCCCGACATCCGGGCATTGGTCTGACAATTACGCTGCAGGCCGTCAGAGTGATAATGTCGGGGGGGGAGACTGCTGCCTCCAACATGATCAAAGATTCCGTCGGGACAGCGGTACGATTCCTAAACCTACTCTGGAGGCGGTGCCGTAGAGATTAGGATATCCTTTTCTGACTGCCTGTTCATGGCGGTCCCACAGCTATAAAAAGACAGACAGAAAGGGACTTTGGGGGCCCCAAGCAGGGCCCCCTCCCCCGTAGGCCACAGCTTAGTGACTTCAGGGGCACATGTAGTGCCCCCCACACATCCATGCACCGTGTGCCAGGCACCACATGGTGCCTGGCACACAGTGCATAGATGTGCACAAAATGCTTTTTTCTAGAGTGGCTTCGGCCCTTTTCCTGGGCTGCAGCATAAGCCGCTCTAGAAAACCTCATTTTACGACCGACTGCACAGGTAATATGGTGGGAGGGACTGCCGACTCATTGTCGGACGTCCCCTGCCCGCAGCAATGACCGAGCGCTATCGTAATGAAGCTCAATATTTTGACCTTCGGTTTTCATTCCGATGGTATTTTTGGTGTCTCGATATTCTTGATACAATATTTTTGTATCATAATATTTTTTTTTACAATATTCTGTCCAAACACTAAAATATTGTCTCTACACAAATATCATGGATTACAATATAGGAAGTAAAAATGTTGCTTTTTACATATATTATATTGTTTTTAAAAACATGGCTATGTATTGTGTTAATTATGTTAATATAGTTGAATTAAATATTGTTTTTCTAATTAATTTATGATATCTCATTTGTTATATTAATTTTAAGTGGCAATATTATGACTGCAATTTGTTTTATTTTTTTTGCAATTTTTGATATGTAATTATTCGTTTACATTAAAATACTAATTTACAATTTACTACTGAGTTGTTGGGTTTGTAGGGAATAAGATGGGAAGTTATTTAAATTATTTGATTTTAGTTTCAATTAATGCTATGTTAATTAAATATGTATTTGGTGAATTATTATGTAAATTGATTAACTGATTAATTGTTATTTTAATTATTTAAGTGTAGCATGTGATTTTTGATGTATATATTTTTTTCTATAATTAAATTAGTAATTTATATTTTAGTTGTGGGCTGTTAGGAATTTAGGGGATTATGTTGAGAAGTTATTTAAATAATATTTTTAACAAAACAATTTTTATGTTAATTACATTTATTTTTCATTGGTAAATAATTATGTATGTTTTTAATTGATTATTCACTATGTAAATTATTTGCTTTTCATTTTAATTTTAACTGATTAAAATATGTTTTTGATGATAACATGTATACAATATAGTTTACATTTTTTACTGTTTTTAACTGTATTTGTTTTATGTAATTAATATATAATGTTTTATAGTTTTTGTTATAATTTATGGCACATAGATAGATAGATAGATAGATAGATAGATAGATAGATGGATAGAAAATTAGTCTAAAATAGCCATAAAAACACACACAACAATATATACAATACTTGTAACTTAAGAACTATTCACAATAAAATCAATAAAACAATGTCACAATCCATTACAATCATAAAAGTCAGTGATAAAAAAATATTTAAAACATTATAAAATACATGTCATAATTAAGTATGATTGTAGCACCATAACTTTTCCTACCTGTTAAAGCACTACTAATACAATTAAGCTCGCCATAACAACTTTCTGGCGAGCCGAGCTGTCGTAATTAGACCTTAGCAGTCAAGTAATGTCTAATATTCGCATCCCGTAAAATCGGGAGCAAAAATCTAGAATGATGCTTTGTTAAGAAAAGGTATCACAAGCAAATTTAGAAAGAGACCTGAACCAAGTGCCCTGTACGGGAAATGCTAGCTAAAAGTGTACAGTGCTCAATCACAGCCATGTAAGGTATAATCTATGGTGCGGGCTAATTAATGGAAGATAAGGCTCCATCACCAGAGTAATAGTCAACTTAGAGTAGTTAACAACACAGTGCAGGGCCTTCCTTGTCCATGCATCTGATCGGTAATTGTACAAGGTTTTCACTCGTTCTTTAGAAGTTGCATTAATCGACTCTAGGTTAGAAAAAAGTTACATGATACCTTATTGTCTGAACATCTGCTTAACATAATTTAGCCACTGTATATCACCCATTTTCTCCAAGCATAAGCAATCTTTAAGAATTAGCCTAGAGAAGTCTGCTTCGGGTGTGCACCAAATCTTGAATGAAATCATTAAAGATGCAGTGCAAACAGCATTGTCTAACTGTCTCAGACCCAATTTAGCATGGCCAATAAGTGAGAATACAGAATGAGGAGTGGCTGATAAGTGACAGACAAATCTATTTTCAACTGTTTGAAGACTTTCTACATTGGTGTAGGCCCATACACCTACGCCATACAGTCCCACTGAGAAACATTTGCTCCTATATGAATTAGCTCCTTTTCCGGCTTAGAGCCCATACCTGGAAGAGAAATGAAAAACTGCTTCTATGGCTTTCTGAAATAGTTGGGATCTAATTTTGGGTAAATGGCCCCAGTTATAACCGGAATTGAAGGATAGCAACAGATAATTAAAAAATAATAATTTTAGCAACTTGGACACCTCCGATCAGGTTATACATAATGCCTGATTACGAGTTTGGCGGTCTTACCACTGTACCACCGTGGCAGCAGTACCAAGAAGACCGCCTGGTCAGCGGTCTTTCACCCCTCATATTATGATGTGGCGCCTGGAGACAGGAGACCGCCGCTGTGGCGTTCTTCTCTGCTGGCTGCTAGTACTCAGCTGCCATTCGGCTAGCAGTATACCGCTGAACCGCTTACAATGTTCCTGATGGGCTGGCGATCTCTTGGCCGCAGAGTCCCGAAGGAGTGACGTTGTGCTGCTGGAAAGATAGGTAAGCACAATGTGTGTATATCTAAAACACATTTATATGTTGTGTATGTGTCATAAGGTATATGTAGGTCACTGTATGTTTTATTGCATGTTCAATATAACGATCTGTTACCATGCACTACACAGCAGAAGTGACAGTGAAGCCTACCTTCGAATCCGGCGATAACGAGGTTGCAGAGCAGCGTGATCTGGTGGCAGCAACACAGGATGGACCTGGACTATTGCGTGAGACACAGATTCTGAAGTGGGACACCTAAAATAGTGAGTTTTCACCTCTTTTTCTGCCTTTCTGCAGACTTGCGCATGGCGGTGAACCCACCAGGAAATGCTTGAAGAAAAGGCAGATCGTAATCCGGACGGCATGAACCTTGGTGGGACTGCCTCAAAGTCCCCCCTCTGGCTTTCCTGCCATTGACGCAGTAGCAGGAGTCTTGGAGGTGGCGGCAGTCCAGTGGCGGTCTTGTAGCTGAGTTCCCAACACGATCATAAATTTAACCCCTCCAAAGTACAGCACTTTTTCTACTTATGTTTAAATTGGAGTTAGATTAGTCAATCTGGCTCCTTTGAAGTCCAACACATTTGCTAGTGTTGTTAATTATGGAATGTTGTTATTTTTTAAACATTTTATTATTTTTCTTTCATGTTTAGGTAATAAATGTTTGTTAATTTAGCATTTTAAATTATTGTTAATATTAATGTTATTTTTTAATTGTTTAAATATTTTTAAGTATATACACGTGTTTTATTCATTAATTTTCATGGCATTAATTAAAACTATTTTTGCATTCATTTTAATATTTAAATTAGGTTACAGACACGTTTTGGCTATGTAAATGTTAGTTAATGTTTACTTTAAATTTATTGTTAACATATTTAATGTATTATATAATTGTTTAACTTTAGGTTTTATATTTTTTGAGTATGTATCTATTTTATTTACATTACATGTTAAATTATTATTTTTAATTATGTTATTTTCAAGTTTAATACTTTAAGTAAATTACTTATAATGCCATATATTGAAATTTACCTTTTTGTTGATTATAGTCTGTCCATTCATATTTTTGACACAATAGTTTGGTAGTTTATATACAAAGCATGTAAACTTGATATTTTCGTAGACAATATTTTTGACACAATATTATGATGTCACAATATTGTTTTTCCCAATACTTTCTCATACAACCATTTTTAACATTCTGTCAGAGTTAGTGACAGTCATGATCTTCCACAACTGATCTCAGACCCCCACTGCGCATCCAATCCAGTGAAAACAGCATTTGTACCACACTAGAATGTTCACAAATTGGCAGCCATTCTGACCCACCCTAAATGGACGCTTAGTAAGAGTCCATTGCCCTCTGCATGGGAAAAGGCTTTTCCAACAAATGCGAGCAAGAGTTCCAATAGATTTCCTATACTGTAAAGAACACAGTAACATGGTCCCTTGAAGAAGCCCCAGTAAACATCTCTCTACAAGAAGTGTTGTTAATTATCTTTCAAATGAACTAACAGTGAGCAAAGAATATATTTCTATCATTACTAGTGCAGCATTAAAGTTTCCTGAATTACCCCCAGTGTACTTAAGTGCAATTTTGTTAAAATGTGGTTCTTGAGCATTACAAAATTTATATTATCTCTTTATCAGCCTACTTGGCAGTTTGAAATGTTAGTCATACTCAACTGTAGCAGGCGGGGTGATATCAGTATTATATCTATATAAAACAACCTGTTGATACATCAGACATAGGAATAGAGCTACACCTAAAATAAGGCATGTATACTTTTATAATACTAATTTTAAAAACACTTTTAAACTCATCTTTGTTGAGTTTATATAATTTATAGGAAGGCTGGAGCAACATAGAATAAATTAATATTTTGAAAAAGCACTTTAATAAGGATGAAGCACATCAGTAGGAAATATTCGTTTTTGCAACATGAAAAACAGCATCATACTTGACAACAAACTCTGCAAATTGAATACATAACACACACTGCATCTTCTTCCTGCTCTTTTGATGTCAGTTTAACATACATTGCCTCTCTTATAAGTGTTTGTGAGCACAGGACAGACTGTCAGCTGCAACCAGGGCAAGTTCCCATTGGTGTAGTTAAGTACCTAGGCTTAGTAATACTAAATAAGAGAGTGAAGTATTCAAGTGTACCATACCATACCAAAGCATTTATAAAGCGCACAGCTACCACCAACGGCGGTGTCCCGGCACTGAGGAAAGACAGAAGAGGGAGAAAAACAAACTAAGGCAGATCAAAAAGCCATGTTTACAAGGCACTCCTGAAAGTGGATTCCGATTCAGCTTTGCGCAGGTAAAGAGGCATAGCATTCCAAAGGGCGGCTGTTCTTACAGCGAAGGCCCGCCCTCCAATCCTGGCTTTAAGGAAAGAAGGGGAGCAGAGAAGCAACTGTGAGTTCGAGCGCAAGGTCCTGTTCTGAAGGTATTTCTAAAGTCTCTGCCTCAGATAACCAGGTCCGCTACCTCCAGTAGCTCTAAAGGCAAGAGACAGGGCCTTGAATTCGATTCTCCTTTTCACCGGAAGCCAGTGAAGACTGCGCAAATGAGGGGAAATGTGATGTCGAAGAGGCACATTTCTGAGAAACCTAGCAGCGGCATTCTGAACTGTCTGAAGCCTCTGGATGAGATAGGCAGGAAGACCCAGATACAGGCTGTTAGCATAGTCCAGCTGAGATGTAATCAAGGCATGGACTATTGTGGCCCGACAGTCCATCGGTAGTAGGTGGAGAAATCTACGTAAGGTTTTAAGCTTCCAAAACCACGCTCTGGAAACTTGGCCAATCTGGGCCTTAACCGACAATTCTGAGTCAAATTTAAAACCTAAATTTCTGACAGAGGTGACCGGGGTAAGAGGGGGATTCAGCTGCGTCGGCCACCAGAGATCAGCCGATGGAGGAGAAGGTTGATTAAAAAACATAACCTCTGTTTTTTTGGTGTTCAACTTGAGGCAATTATCTGTCATCCAAGAGACGATCTTAATTAGGCAATGCCTAAAGCTGTCAAACGCCGCCTTCGCAGTGTCTTTAAATGAAAACACCAACTGCGTGTCGTCAGCGTATGATATTATTCACACGCCACAGTGATCCACTATTGATGCCAGAGGAGCAAGATAGACATTGAACAGGGTCGGGCTCAATGCCGAACCCTGAGGGACTCCACATCCCATGGAAGAAGAGGAGGAGACGTGTGGGCGAAGGAAGACCTTCTGAGACCGCTCATCCAGAAAGGATTGGAACCAATTTAAGTTGGTCCCCGAGATACCCAGCTGTGTCAATCGGTCTAAGAGAATCGAATGAGAGACCGTATCAAAAGCTGCAGATAAATCTAACAGCGCAAGCATGGCACAGCTACCATGGTCAAGGGATTCTCGGATGGTTTCCGCCACCTCCAGCAGAGCAGTCTCAGTACTATAGCCCTTCCTAAAGCCCGACTGTGAGTCGTGAAGGAGATTATTGGACTCCAGATAGTTGGAGAGCTGTCTCTGAACTTTCTTCTCCAAAATTTTAGCAGGGGCAGGAAGGAGCGAGATAGGCCTGAAGTTCTTAAGTATACTAGGATCTGCATCTTCCTTTTTAAGAATAGGCAAGACCAAGGCCTTCTTCCACACTGAGGGAAACTACCAAGCCTTAGAGAAGCATTCCAGATGACATTTAAGTGGAGATTAAGGAGAGGAGCCAGCAAGTTAAAAAATCTAGCTGGACACGGATCAAGGGGTGAGCCTGACTTAATTCTTGCAAGGTCTAGCAGGGACGAGGTTGGACAAAAAGGCTGAAATTCCGTCCAAAGACAGGGAGAAGTAGGAGCCACAGATGTAGTTAACCTATCCCCGGACACCAAGAAAGAGGAGTGTATGGATTGAACCTTTTCCTGGAAAAAAGTAGACAAATCTCTGCATAGGTCAGTTGATGGCGTAATCGTGCTCAAGATGGCTTGTGGTTTCATAAAATCTTGCACGATCTTAAATATTTCCTTGGAGGAGTTGTCCGATTCTTTAATTTAATTGGCTAGGAAATTCTTAATAGCCAAGCGTTTTAGGGCATGACATTTTTTTTGTGCCACTTTATAAGTGCTCCTCGCATCTGGATTATAAGTTTTCCGCCAGATACGCTCCAACTTTTTGCATGCGCATTTTTCTAATTGAAGCTCTGACGAAAACCAAGGAGCGGAAGGCTTTTTCCTAGCAGATTTCATCAGTTTCATAGGAGCAATTATATCAAGGGAAGCAGTAACCCATTCATTAAACGTGATTGCATCCAAGCTGGGATTGCCTGTAAACAGGAGTGGGATGTCACGCAAGGTGGGACCCATGGCCTCAATAGATACTCTCTTCCAATTTCTCTTCTTTTCAAGCTCTGGTCTCACACTGTGTGTCCCACCATTTCTTAACAAGCTGAATGGGACCAACCAGTGGTCAGACCATGTCAAAGGCAGAGGAGCCTCCACCTTGATAGTGGGATCATTAGAAAAAATAAGGTCCAACATATGACCAGCACGATGTAAACTTTAAAGGGTGACAAAGGTGGTAAATAATGATTTGGAGGAATTTGCTGTTTTTAAATACCAAATCAGAAATAGCAAATCGGTATGAGTCGCAAATAGCAACTGTCACACTGGTAGCTACTCATGACCTCACTCATTTCAGGAAGTACCTTTACTTTCAGCTGCACAGCAGAGAGAGAACTTCTCTCCCATCACAGTTCGAATTCTAAACAACATGTCCATCCAGGAGCCACATAAGGAGGTTGGCCAGAAAAGAAAGTATACTTTTAGTGATCAAGAGTTGAACTTTTTGTGGAAGAGTGTCTCTCTCATTACCAGCAGCTATTTGGTAAATCTTCCATAACTGTTCCTGAGGCGATGAAAAAACAAATTTGGACCAGGATTCAGTAAATTATAAATACTGTAGATATCACTAAAAGGTCTGCAGAAGAACCCTGGAAGCGGTGGTACGACCTGCATTGCCGCATTAAGACGAAGGTAATATTAAGATGACAGGGGGCTGCAGGTACTGGTGAGAGACCAAGTACAGAGCCACCATCTAATCATTTGGGAGAATTACTTACAGACTTAATCCATCTCTGGAGTATCTAATATTGACAAATTATCCTCTGTATGTCATGCTGCTGTTCTGCTTGTTACAATGTACTTATATAAATATATCATAATAATAAATAAAGTATAATAAATAAAATGGATGCACAGATGTAGATGTGGTAATAATATGAATAATGTATTTAGAAAGTAGTCAGTTTAGTTGTTAAACAAGTCAAAATTCTAAAACTTAAATCTATTTCAGGTGTTTATAGTGATCAGAACAATGCATTATCTGGAGTATGCCATGTGCATAACACCAAGGCTTACAGAAAAGTGTTACTTTTGCCTTTTTTGATTGATGGTCTCTATCAAATATATTATTAATGCTACCTATATTATTTACCTGTAGCTCTTACTTTATTATTAAACAGAAATCTTTAAGGTGACTTACTATAGCAAAATAAAATAATATTATAAAGACAAATATTAAAACAATAATTTCACTATGTTTTCACCTACAACAGCTCAATCTATTCATACAATTCCTCTAGAAAGAGAGGATGCTAGTAATTCCTTCTGTCATACTGAAGCAGGAACTACCAATACAGTGATTACCTTTCCTACAGAGGCAGAAAGTTCACCAACAAACAAACCCCCCTGCATTAGGAGACACACACATAACTATCACTCCCTCTGCAGATATTCAACATCATCCATCACCATCCCTTTCTATCACAGAAAGCTGAAAGAATGGCTTTAAGGCCTACAGCAAAGCCTAGAATCCTTGCACTGAAACAATCAATGTTGAAAATTGAAAGAAAGGATCACATGTCTACCTCTGAATTGATCAGATGTGTGACAAAATTAGATAAAGCAATTTCTGATGATAATCCATCCATAGATCTGACTTTGAACAACTAACAATGGCTATAAAGGATATGTTCATGCAAATGCCTCAAGCCTCTGCAGCACACAGGAGTCAACAGAGACACATATACAATCCCCTACAAACACATTGAAAGGCTGGCTACAGCCTTTTCAACTGTGTCGGAGAACTGCTGATATGCTTGTGTTTAGTTCAATGACTCTCTAAGGGATGCTATGTGCCTATGCAAAAAAAATATGAAAATTGTGGTGTATTAAATACTTCATTGAATTAAAACTACTAAAGCAGAGTCCTTCGCGAAAGAAATCTTGGAAGCACCCAATGCACATGCCCTTTCGCTATCTAATCCTTCTTGCACCTCAAATTTGGTCATTACCGCTCAATCGTTGTGCAACAATTTGGTGGACTTGTTTGGAAATAAAGTCAATAATATTATAGCGACTCTTACTCCACAAACAAATTTATATTCTTCACTTAACTCTTAGGCTATCACTGCAGATATAACCGCCATCCTGCAAAAAAATTATTCTTCTGTATCCTTGGATGGCATGTGTTGGCTCTCAGCTTCATCTTATCTGCCTCCGCCTCTCCGCTCGACCTGTTACCACCTAGGGCCTGGAGGATGCTGTCAGACCATTTAGCTGCTCCTCCATTAGCAATCTGTAATCATTCTTTGCAATCAGCTGTAGTACCATCTGCCCGGAAAAAGGCCTTAGTTCTTCCTCTCTTGAAAAAAAAGCCACTGCTGACACTATTGTTATTAGAAATTTCTGACCAATTCCACTTTTGCCATTCCCCGGCAAAATTCTGGCTAGAACATGTAAGCAAGAAGCTATCTGCTTTCCTAGAAGAACACTCCTGACTGGATGAGGCACAATGTGGCTTTAGTCCTCTACATGGCATAGAATCTGCCTTAGTTTCAGTATTAGATGAACAACGAATGGTGGTGGACAAGGTCATTAGCTAGCCGTAGTGCTACTAGACTTTTCCACTGCTTTCAATACAGTTAACCATGATATTATAATTTCCAGGCTAGCGGAGGTCAGAGCAAGACCCTAAAATTGGTGCACGCCATACCTGAAGGACAGAGCACAAGCAATCCTTCTTCCCCCGTTCGTTCTTCCTTTAGAGCACTTGATCAGGGGGTACCTCAGGGCTCTTCTCTGAGGGTGTACCTCAGGAATCTTCCCTGAGGGGGTAACTCAGGGCTTTTACCTGAGTCTGACATTGTTCAGTGTCCTCCTCTTGCCCTTCTGATTAGGTCCCATGGCGTAAAGTTTGTCTGCTATGCAGGTGACACTCACATGGTTCTCATAATGGATCATACTTCTCAATTGGCGATGGCCTCATTCCACAACTGGACACATGACATTTTGAGCTGGCTATGTGCAAACTCCCTTAAATTTAACACCACTAAAACAGAAGTTACATGCTCCTTCACAGGAAATCCTATGCACACACTGTCAATGGATTTTTGGCTTCCTGAAGACAACTCTGTTCCAGTGATGTCGTCTTCAGTCTGGAATTTGGGCATAAATATTGACAGTGCTCTCACACTTACGAGTCACGTCAACAGTCTTTCATCTACTTGTTTTTTATTGAGGCAGATATCGCACAAAATATTACATCTGCTATCCAGTCAGCTATGCCCTTTAATAGTGCAGAGTGGCATCTTGAATAGATTTTCCTATGGTAATGCACTGTTTCTGTGGACTCCCAAGTACTACGTCAAGGTAACCTAGAAGGCACAGTGGAGAAAACAAGGAAGGGCCACACAGTGTTCCACAAAAAGACCAACTACTTGATGTCAAGGGCGCAAATAAAAATGCAGATGATTAGACTGTTTTCTTGAAGTTGGACACTTTTTTTTTTTAAAGATAAATGTTTTTCCAAATCCAGGTGAATATGTTCAATATTAAACTGTTCTTCTTCTTCAAATGCATCTGTGAATAAACAGAAAAATGTGTTTATTAGTTCGTACCCATTGTTTGCTCTTTATTTATAATGATGTATGTTATCTGTACCTTAAAAATAGGTGTTAGTGACAAGCTGGTGAAAGAGGACATGTTTTGGGTTAAAAAACATTTTGTGTGTGTGATGCAAACAGAAAGAGAGGCTAGAGAGCTCTTGAAACCCACGGTACGAGCCTATATACTATTGAAAACATCCCCAGCGATAGAACCGTACCTAAATGAAATAACAAAGCCTTATCACCGCTTCCTTTTAACAAAATTCAGATTTAACCATTTGCACTTTGCATTGGCAGAACCTCAGGGATGGTGTAAGGTGAAAGACTTGGGCCCTTGCTCTTGTGATAACTTCTCTACCCAAGATTCTTTGCACTTCATAATGGTCTGCTGCTACTATCATCACATTCGCAAACGTTTTTTTTTTTACCTATGCTGAAAGATAAAGGCTTTATGCAGGTAAAGCCTGCATTAATATACTTACAGATGCTGAATAACCCATGTGAATGTTTTAATATTGCCAGTTTTTTAGTTGCTGCAGTTAGGGAAAGGAAAAAAAGGTTTTTGTGATGTGGTACATACTTGACTTTTACACAGTAATGATGGTAAATGATTTTATTTTGATGCTTTGGTGCATAATATCATGTTTTAAAAGAAATATGTACATACTTGACTTTTACATGGTAGTGATGGTAAATGATTTTATCCTGATGTTTTTGGCGCATAAGATCGTGTTTTAAAAGAAATATGTATATGTTTTTAATGTTTTTTTTAGATTTTTTGTAGGGTACTTTTATGGTTTTAAATGACCAAATAAAGTGATTTTGACTGACTGACATCATCCCTGTGCGCATGTCCCTCTGCAGCTCTATAACCGTCATGTCCCAGAAGTGGTATTTGAGGGGTTTTCTGCATACTCTTCATCTCATCCCTCACTTGTAGGGTTCATTGGAAGTCTCTTTATGGCTAATTTATGTTCCATGGCACAGGAGGCTTTTATTTTGCAGCACATTGCTGGATCATACTCTAGGGCACCCCCACTTTAGTGCAGACATTGAAATCTACCTTGGAATAAAGCAAATGTCCACTCTATAATGGTCCTTGTTTGTTTATGAGCAGCATTGTATCTCCTTTCCCTAGGTGTTCGGAGATTAAAGTCATGAGCCATGGTAGTAATGCACATGCACTGTCACCTGAAATTTAACAAACTTGTTTTAGAAATATTTAAAAGATCCAAAATTTAACACAAATGTTAAATTAAAATAACTGTTACCTAACAATCATCCGTCTCCAAACACTCCTCTTGCTAGTCACTCATAGCTCATAATTTCTAAAGATGTAAGAGTCATGAGTGCTCACTGGGTATTGTGCAACTAGGTTTGTGATCAGGCTTGTGGCATTGCACACTGCTTGTATATATAACGAGTGGTGACTCTTTCTATTGCGATGCACATACTCTTTTTCGGAGGATTGATGTATTAGAACACATGTATCATTTACACAGCAAATAACTTGTGGAAAATAAGCTATAGTAAAGAACTTTATTTTTGTAGGTTCCAACTCCGTGGGGGGACTTGGAAATGCAATATGAGAATTGATTCTTGACAATATTGTATCAGGGAAAATCCTAAAAACCATGCAATAGGCACTCTTGGTTAGTCCTCCAGAAATTGCAAATGTGTGTTGGTACATTCCAGATACCAAAACGTGTAAGCTACACAAAAATCTGAGTATGGGAAGGAATTGATCCACTGCCTTGTGTTGGCCTACATAGTACTGGGTCCAAATAATTGATTATGCTAAGAATGGCCTATTTTCTAAATCTGTTCCTACCATAAACTACCTCATCTGCTTGGTAAAATAAAGTCACCCTAGTCAGAAAAGCCTCTCTCTCCCCTTCCCTCTCCTCCTCCTCCTTCTCCTCTGTTGAGCTCAAATAATCTGCATCCTCCTTAATACAGCATAGAATGCAGCCATACGGAAAGACTGCAATGCATTTTGGGCCTCCATTTATACTTTGCACCTGGTTACCATCTGCTTGGTACATCAAAATAGTAATTTGCTATTTGACAATCACAATTAACAATTGAGTATTTTCTATTCCAAAAATAAAAAATCATGAATTATTCTGTATCATATGCAATCTTAAGAAACACACCATTACTGATTCTTTGTATATCAACAACACTCTGTTTTGCAGTTGTAAGCCAGTTTGTGACTATTTGTGACTCACTATTTTTCATACATCAGGCCCAATGTCCCTTGGGAATTTGCTAAAATGTAAAATATTTCTGGTATGCATTTTGACACAGCCTTGCATAATTTTTCAAAAGTAGTGTCTATTTTTCATTTGCTTTAATTTCCATATTCTGGCCCTTCTAAATAAGGTTTATGTCATATAATAAAACTGATAATCTAACAGGAAAATTAAAAAGAATCACACAGCACCTGGATACCCTCACGGGTAATAAGCTGCGCACTACAAACCCGAGTTAATTGTTTGATTGACAAACCTCACAATTACAAGCATTAGACAGCAGAACAATCCCTCGTGATGGACAGACATTGCAAATTCTGACAGCAGAGGTACCAATCAGCTAACAGAGCTATTATAGGGTCAGATAGCAGACCAATCCATTACACCGATCTTACAGCCTCAGACAACAGTTCTATAAATAATGATAAAGCAATTAATGTAGATCAATAAATGACTCCACATGAAGTATGAAACAACTATGTTACAGTAAGGAAGTGCTCTACGACAGTCAGGAATTGATATCATAACTTAACGAGTACATAATTCATCATCAATTGTTTCTGAAATTCAATTGAAATGCTTTGAAAATGCATTCATTTTTGTTCCAAAATAATCGTGTGTAGATTTTTTAGAAACCAGATGCTTGCATGTCAGTTATAGAAAATACACATATTTTTACCTCCAAATGACAGTTTACATGTTGAGTAAATAAGCTAGTCTTGTCTTCAAATATAAGCTTGTCATTTTCTGAAAATGAAGTGACCTAGTTGCCAGATATCAGCTAGCATTTTTGGTAATGTACTAAGTGCATTTGTTGCTTGTTAATTAGTGGAAATATTTTGTCAATGAGCATTAGCCTGCCAGTATCACCCAGTTTAAAAAACAAACCCATCTGCCTCCAAACATCCGCTTACCAGTTTACATATTTATAATTTAATTATTAAATTTAGATATATTATAAATAAATAGTTAATATGTGCTATTTTTTATAGATTTAACATTGATTTATATATATTTTTAACTATTTTAAATAATTTTATTTTATTTCACATGATTGCCTATTGGGTTTCATTTTAAGTCCCTACCTCCAATATTTTCTGTGGAAGGGCGTTGAAGAACCAGTGCTCGGCTATTTGTAGTACTGGACGTACTACAAAAGTGTAAGTTTCTACAAAAGTGTAAGTTACTACAAAAGTGTAGTTTGTGAATACAGAAAAGTAGTAAACTTACTCAAATGTGTAAACTTACTCAAACGTGCAGTTTGTGAATCAGGTCCAGAGTGTTAATAGTAATATGATATGTCATCTGAGATGTGAAATCATTTATGCATTGTAATGACATTTGTTACTTCAATGTACATTTGGCTGTATACAGAAGGGGCTGGTAAATGGGTCTGGCCGTTAACCAGGCCCTGCACCCACATTACAGTGGGTAGCTAACATATGCTGCACAAGACCCAACTTCTGCTCCCAACTCTCCTTTACTAAATAGCTTTGTCCCTAAATGCTTTTGGGGGAGAGTTTGTGGACTATTTATTAGTGTTTTCAAACCCTGAAGAGCTTGAATGGCTCAACAATGGTCCATGAGTACTTTCAGGGTTCGTGGAGTTGGCCTTTGGGTCCACGACCTCAAGAAGGAAAACCAGAATGAGTCCACAAATACTCTTGAGTTCATAAACTTGGCTCCTTGATCTGCAGACTTCAGAGGGAGACCAACAAGAGTGCACAAGCGTTCTCCTGGTATTCAGAAAAAATGTTCACGAACCCAGAGTTCCACTGCATTCCAGCTCCCTGGACGCTGATCCAGTGTTTGCGAGTCCTGCACCAAAATGTACTATTAAAAAGAAATGCATACTGGGGGCCCCTTTGATTCCCCCCACAAGGCACCTGAGAGTCAGGGTGTCCCCAGCCTGACTCCCTATATGGCCTCCTCTTTTTTTAAGGATGTGGGAATGATGCCCCATGTCATGACATGGCAGCTGTTGCATAAATGATTTTGTTGCAGCCAGCTAATCAAAGCACCTCGTCAATGGACATGGCTTTGACTTTGACTTTACAGAACCAAAAAGAGCAGCTTCAGAAAAGGGTGCCTTTTTATATTTAAGTTTGGTTCTGCAAAAAGTCCTTGAACTCAAGTTTGCGGACTGTCTGTTAACTAATGGTATAGATGTCTCTATAAAGCAGACCTTTGAAGCCCATCTACACATTCTTCTACCAGTAATTTCTCAAATACTACTGAATTGGTTTACACCAAACCAATCAAATACACTCATCTGAGTAAAGTTCTACTTGCATGCTAAGTTAGAAGTCATTTCTGTAGAGGATAGCAAAGCGCCCTACTGGAGTAAAAATGGGACACAGTCTTTTTTCACCCTGCAATTAATTCCCCCCGAATGGGACTACACCAAAGCTGACGTGCTGAACCGAAACCAGATGTACTTTCTAATAAAGTTTCATACAGATTACAGATTGATCAAAAGTTGCCAAAGTGATGGCTTTTGAATTTAAGCCCTAGCCTAACCATTACTACAGTCATTATTTCAGACGCTGCTCTGTATAACTGTATGCGTAATGTTCTCTTAACAGCTTTTGCGCCATCCAATGAATCTGCTCATAACTTTCCAAAAATATTCATGCAATTTGGGTTCGACATGACAAGTTTTGTGCAAATCCATGAAGCAGGCTGGAATAAAGGGAGGGCCAATGGAATGACTTTTCCAATTTTATCTTCTGTAGGATTATATGCTCTCGTCTACTGAAAAAGAAAACACTAAATAGAGTTGCATAAAATTAAAGTTTTACTCAAGGAAGTACCTTTACCTTGGTTTGGTGTAAATCCATTCAGTAGTTTAAAAAAAAAAAAAACTTTACAAAAATGTGTTTGGGTGACCTTGAAAGGGTTAAAAAGTAAGAGATGTCTGATGTGCTGGTCAGAGGTTGCCTGGACTCGTGCTAGTGGGGAGTACAGTAGATAGCACCCTCAGGAATATGCTGTTAGGTTATTTAAAAGTCCTACCTCACCTAACAAGAAGACTGGAGGCGGTGATCATTCTGCTGGCTAAACCCAGGTTGCTGAGGTCACGGATGAGGAGCCCAGTGCCTAGAGTGGCAGATTGGCAAAAGGATGCTTCCACCAGTGAAGTGACAGTGACAGACTTTGCACAGCTGCAGATCCCACAGGCAATACCCAGGGGGCCCACTTCGAAAATATTTATTCTCGGTAAGGCCTGAAGAACCAGGAGAGCGGACTTTCCCATGGAATCTGTTGCAGAAGGTACAGACACAGTTCATAAGAAATGTCCCTGAGAATAGTAGGGTGGTCCGTTCAACCCTGTAACTGGCTGTGGCCTCAAATAGTTTGTTACATATAACTAAAGGGGATGGATAGTGGTATGAGGTACAAATGGCATGCTACTGCTCACATTTTATGAAAATGTTGCTTTCTTTGAAAATATCTGTTAAACCCATTTGATTTACTGTGACCCTGCTGCAAGAGATGTACAAAATGTCTGTTCATTGTACTTATTTTTTGTTGTGCTTATGTCTGCAAATTAAAAAAAGTTAGAGATGTTCTTGGATTCTGAAGCAATTTTCACACACACACACACACACACACACACCCACACACCCACACACACACAGAGGCTCTAAGGGCTGGGAACATTTCCTGAGAGACTGCAAACTCCACAGCAAAGGCTGTGGAAATGTGTTGAGCCCCTCAATTAGGTTGCTGTCCCAAGACTGGGTTCATGGACCACACATGAGCTCCACCAAGGTGACAGGACTCTCTAAGGTTTCACAAAATCCTCCCAAAAAAATAAAAGGTCTGTGCCCTGTGTTCACAAGCACATCCCCTGAGCACTAGCAAATGCAATGGTTATGTTATTAAGTAACAACACAGACTCAAACCAATAAAAAGTTCCACATTCACAGTCAATTTTTCTAAGTGCTATAGGTGATTTGATATGTTATCTACTTTGTAAGATTATCTATGACATTTCTAACAACATCTATCTGATCAAGGGTGAGGTACATTTGGTGTGGGCATTGTGATGTGCACGGCTGTTTTGCAAGTTATGCACTACAAAGATAACTGTGACTGGAGAAATGCAGTGGCATTTGGGTTTTGCTTGGTCAGTTGTTAGTTGAGTGAGGTGTAAACCCTCCTCAAGCAGCAGCCACAATCCCTGTCAGGTTGAACCACTAGTGCCTAATTAACCTGTGCTTAACCCTCAGGGAGCTTGACACAAAAGCAGTGAGGCTTAACTTATAGGCAATGTGTAAGGTATTTATGCAGCACACAAACAGTAACAACCTGAAAGCACATTGCACAAAAAATCTCATACCAATTTAGAAAACCAGTGTAAACTTTAATAAATTATTTCACACCAAAACAACAAAAATCCAAATAATAAAACCTGAGATATGCAATTTTAACCATTTAGATGGTTCAGGCCAACCGCGATTGAGTGCAGGCCGTGTACAAGAACTAAGTTAGGCCCGTTGAACAAAATACCCTAAATCCTGAATGTAGAGCAGTGAGATGTCCTGTGTTGAGGATGCATCGCGCAGCAATGGTTCCAAGGAGCTGCAGGCCTACAATGCGAGGTTCTGCATCAATGATGCATCGTGCAGTGACGGTTCTGAGAAGCAGCGAGATCCTGGGCGGGGATGTGTCACTCCGTGGTGATTCCAATGCGGAGCTACGAGGTGAGGCGTTGTGATGCATCGGTTCTGCTATGCCCACAGCTGGGCTTACAGAGCACCTTCAGGCCCACTTCCAAGGCACCACTTGGTGGGCAGGACTCACAGCAAGAGGAGTCCAGGTGCAGGGGTTCAAGGTGGTTGGAGTATTTTCTGTCCATGAGGCTCTGATAAGGAGGCCAACCAACTAGGCATTGGAGTCACTCTGGTGGTCCTGGGTTCAAGATGCAGCTCCAGTCCTTCTCACTCAGGCATAAGGTCAGAAGGACCGGAGAGTAACAACGCAGCAGAGTAGCAGTGCTTCTTGCAGTAGAGTCACACAGCTGTCCTTCTTCTGAGTCTTCCACAGGTCCAGATGTGTACTGAAAGGTGGATCTGAGGGTCCTGATTTTTATACCCAATGCCTTCTTTGAATTAGAATACATTTCTTGAGATTCCCTTTGCAGTGCTTAGAATTTCCTGCCTCCCTGCCTCCAGCCTGGCTGCAGGCACAATGGGCTAGTGGGAAATCTTTTGTGTGAAGGCAGGGCACATTCTATTGACATTTAAATGGGCTGTGCCCAACTCCAGCCCCATCCTGCCAGTAATGGCCCATCCAGGCACACCTAATCCCTCTATTGTGTGGCTGTCTGCAAAGAATATACAAAGTCCAAATGCAACCAATACCCAGACATGTGACCCAGGATAAGGCTGCAGGCACCAGATATTTAGAGCCGGAAAATGCCAACTTTCTAAATGTCAAAACACAACATGAACACCTGGCTCCATACTAACCTGCACTCCTACTATTTATGGAGTAACGGACAGACTATTCTTTTATCTGTTTCTAAATGTGGCATTTTCAAAGTTGTAATTTAGAATCCGACTTCACCATTAAAGAAGATTTTAAATTACAGTTTCTTAGACACCAAATATGAATTTCCTACCTGCTGCCTATCAGACATTAGCACTTATTAAATGTAACAAGGCAAAACAATGTTATCATATGTGAGAGGTAGGCATCACAGTAGTAAAAAATGAATTTGTGAGTTTTTCACTACCAGGTGTGCGTGGATGGGCAATAAACTGCCAGGATGGGGGCAGAGTTGGGCACAGCACCACTTGCAACTGAATAGGCTGTGCTCTGCCTTTACACAAAGGACTTGTCACCTCTTCATTGTTTATGCAGCCAGCTTGGAGCCAGGGCAGGAGATTTGGGAAACTTTAAGCACTTCAAAGGACACCAAACATGAATTTCCTCCCTGCACCCAATCAGATGTTTGCACTTATTAAATTAAATAAGACAAACCAATGTTGTCCTATGTGAGAGGTAGGCATCACAGTAGTAAAAAATTATTTGTGAGTTTTTCACTTCCAAAACATGTAAAACTAAAAAGTACAAGTCCAACTTTTGAATTACATTGCACCCAGCCCTGTGGCCTGTCTAGGGCCTACCTTAGGGGCGACATATATATTAAAAGGGGAGTTTAAGACTTGGCAAGGGGGTTATTTTGCCAAGTCGAATTGGCAGTCTAAAGCTGCCAGCAGGCTGCAATGGCAGGCCGGAGAATTGTTTTAGGGGCTACTTAAACGGTTGGCACAACAAGTGCTGAAGGCCCGCAAGTAGCATTTAGTTTTTCAACCCTGGAGATATGATGTACACTTTACTAGGGACTGATAAGCAAAGTCAATTCTACCATGTTTTAGGGACTGAGCACAAGCACTTTAATGCTGGCTAGCAGTGATAATGTGCACAGAGTCCTACCGCCAGAAAAGCCAAATTTAGAAAAATAGGAGGTTGGAGGTAAAACGTTTGGGGGAAGACTATCCTAAGGCTAGCAAGACTAACAGCATAGCAGTACAGATTTATATGTCATGTAATTGTGTGTAATTTTGTACAATTGTTCAACATTTTGTGTAATTACAAAAAGCTAATTATAGGAATCTTGCACACTCTTAATTTAAAGACACATGCTCTGGAACGAATGCCTTTTGACTGCCAGAACATAGTGTACCACCCACCTAAGTAGCTCCTTAAAACATGTCCCAGGTCTGCCACTGCAGCCTGAATGCAGTTTTAAACTGCCAATTCAACTTGGCAATATAACCCCCTTGCCAAGCCACAAGCACCCCTTTTATTGCATATTGGTCACCCCTAAGGTAAGCCCTAGGTAGGCCATAGGGCATAGTGTATTGCAATTTAAAGGTTGGACCTGTAAGGTTGGACCTGTAAGTTTTACATGTCCTGGTAGTGAAAATCTCCTACACTCGTTTTTCACTATTGTGAGGTCTATCTCTCCCATAGGATAACATTGGGTTGCCTTATTACATTTAATAAGTGCTAACTTTTGATTGTGAACAGGTAAGCATTTCATGTTTGGTGTCTGAGAAATTGTAATTAAACCCCCTTTTTAATGGTAAAGTAAGATTTTAAGTTACAATTTAGAAAATGCCACTTTTAGAAGTTGGCATTTTCCTGCCCTAAACTATTTGGTGCTTGCAGCCTCTCCTGGTTCACATGACGGGGCCTAGTTGGCAGTTGGACTTTGTTTATTCATCCCAGACAGCCACACAATAGCTGGGTTAGGTTACCTGGATGGGATTGGGTGGGCAGAGTTAGGCACAGCACAACTTGCAACTGAATAGGCTGTGCTCTCCCTTTACACAAATGAATTGTCACCTCTGCATTGTTCATGCAGCCAGCTTGAAGCCAGGGCAGGGGAGTCAGGAAACTTCACGTACTTCAAAGGATATTCTGTAGAAACTTCTCCTACTTCAAAGAAGGCACCATGTTTAAAAAGGGGAGTCTCAGGCCTACTCTTCTGTACATTTTCTCAACCTGCAGAAAGACTTTCAGAGGGCTGCCTGCTGCAGTGGCCTGCTGTGTACTTCAAAAGACTGCTTTGCTGCACCTGGAAGGACTTCTTTGCTTCCTGGAGCCTGCCTTGAACTCTCAGAGGCCAGCCCTGCTGTGGTGCTCTACATCTTCACCTGTACCCAGTACTACCAGAGTGACTCTAAGGGCTAGTTTTCTGGCCTCCTGTTCAGAGCTATAGAGACATAAAAGGCTCCCACCATCTTGAGCCTGTGCCTGGACCGGGCCTCAGAGAGTCCTGAACCCCCAAGAGGTGTCCCACCAGTCCTGACCCTTGGTTGTGGTGCTAAATGTGCCCAGATGGCCAAATCCCAAAGCTGCTCTAAGAATCAGGAGAAGACCAGGACCAACCTGCTCGTCTATCCGCACAAGGTACATTGCTGGTTGGATTGACTTTGCGGCTTCTCCCGCAGCGTTCTTCTCCACAGCAGAATATCCTTTTCAGTGGGCCTTCACCAAAGGGGTAGTCGACCCCATAGAACTGTTTTCCGCTACAGCCCTCTGCCTCGTCCCGCTGGAGATTTTAGACTTCCATTTCGTCTACTAAGTCACCACGGCTTCGACCCAAGGCCATCCGATGGCGATGCTCCCTCCTCAGATACCTCCTGCTGCCTTGCCCCACTGAAGTTTACCTTCTCAGACACTTTTTCTAAGAAATTATTTTAAGTCCGGAGGTAAGTGTTGACCAGGCCCAATCCACTTCTTGTATCTGAAGTGCACTCCATCTCGGTCGGCCATATTTTTGGACTTTGACCCAGTCTCGCGTGACTAGATGCCCGCAGTTGGCGCTTTGAACTTTTAGGCTCAAGTTTTTACTAAAAACATTCATAACTCCAGTTCTACTGATTGGATTTTTGTCGCTTTGGTGTCAAATAATTTATTAAAATGTACTTTATTTTTCTAAGTTTGGAATTTTTTTGTGTTGTGTTTTAACTTTATTACTGCTTGTGTGCGGCATAACTACTTAAAACAATGCTTTTAAGTTAAGCCTGGCTGCTTTTGTGCCAAGCTGACCAGGGTTAAGCACAGGTTAATTTAGTGACTTTTTGTAGTTCACCCTGCAAGGGATTGTGGATGTTGCTTGACCAGGGCTCAAACCCCAGTCAACCAATTTCTCACACGGGTACAAGAGGGCGAGCAGGTCGTCCAAAGGCTTGCCTCTTCTCAGGACACATCTGTTGCCACGATGTGTATATCTGGACCTGAGAGATCCCAGGCCAGTCATCAACAAATTAAAGAATAGCGGAGCACTCATTGTGCATGAAAACCTTAACCATGTCTGTTTAGGTCCATTAGTGTATCATTAATACATCCTAATATACACAACACTTATATTACTGTACAGTATAGAAAGAATACCCTGGAAAACATTTAAATCTTCAAACATTCAGGTGAGTAATATTTCCTTTTTACTTTGATTTGGTATCACAGAAGAAACACATTATATCCTAGTTCCAAACACAGTTGTTTGCCAGTCTCCTGATTATAGGCACCATTGTTTAATGATGCTTTGTAGGTATATTGATGGTATCGCTCCATAGATGGTTTCATCCGACACTTGCTTCATCCCTTTTTGGCACTTTCTCAAGGCTATGGTTGAGAAGAATGACACAGAAAAGTAGTATTGTATTAAGTAGTAATGACTCAGAGTATCGCAGCCAACCAAACAAGTCAAGACAAAAATCTGGGGTGATACCACACAAACAATGGTCATTACCACTACTAACTGTTCTTAAAATGTAATAAATAAACCCTTAAAAACAAATCCCTTTGGTGTGGTATTCTGGACAATACAGAGATGTTCAGATGGCAAGCGTTTTTCCGAAAGGTACTCTGACGTCTAGACATATGCTGTGAACATTATAGACTTGCAGAATGCAGAACATTATACATTATACACTTATCCGAATGCAGAATGATAGTGATAGCCAATAGAGTTCCCAAGGTGTTAGTATAATATATCTGTTGATTGTGATCTGGTGGTCACACACTTTAGAACAGCTTTTACTGATGCCTTTGTGAAGTCAGAGTGTTAACCATGTCTGCATAGGAGTGGACATGGGGTTGCTTTGCGGTGAACAAGTAATAAAATATATAAACATAAAGCATATGCTCAGGCACAATAGCATGCAACAGCCCATACTACAAAGGCACAGATCACACTGACTATTGCCTGTCCCTGAACATATTTTATTAAATAAGGATGAAGTTTCCTTTTAGTTTTTGAGAGTACATATAACAGGAGCAGCTATGATCTGATAAGCAGTCATGCAGCAGGTCTTGGGTTATAACCCAGTGAGAGTACTGTGATGTATGTTTTCATTAGAAGTAAAAAAAAGAGTGCTCAAGTGGGAGAGTTACCTAGATATGGTGAATGAAATAATAAGAAAAATATGTATTTCTTTAGAGCCCTCTGAAATGTGCATGATTTCTATGTGTAAATGTATGTACAGGCTGAAAGCAATGTGTTAACTCATGATCTCGTATGAATAAATGTAGGCACAAAAAGCCTTTAACATGGCATCCATGTTTTTCTATATAAACCTGAGAGAAAATATAGCTTCTGTGAGGTCTATAATTCAGTTGCTTTCATTGAATGCTCATTTAGCTGGAGTGATGCTGATGCACTCCAATATGTTTTGGTGTAGTTTAGCCTGAACAGGATTCAAGCAACATACCTTGTGTTTTACTGATTGGGTACTTATTTACCAGGGTTTTCAGCATTTATTTATCCCTAAAACATGTGTATGTATGAATGATGCTCTGCTAAATGTTTTAGTGCCAGCTAGAGCATCATAGGAATTGGGAGCTTGTGCAGCTGTGATGTAGCAGTGATGCAGCATGTTAGTCAGTTGAGAATTGGAGCTTGGTCCGACAAGAGTTAACCCAATCTTTAACTCGGAAGAGAGAAGGGGTGGAGGCCAGGAGCTGCAGTTTGATAATAGGGACCCTGAAGATGCCTTTGCACAGGTAACCCATGTGCAGCTTTTAATTTCAGAGTATTGCCCTGGTTTCTCTGTTATTCTGCAAAAGGCCACAGCTTTTCTGATACCATAAACATTTTTAGTAACCAACCCTCACTTTCTCAGTTTTAGAACTGCAGGTTGAGGGGTGAATCTGTTGGTAATTAGTGCCCAGGTGAAACATCAAGTTCATCTTATGTAGCATTGAGGTTCCAGAGGTGTTTCCTTTTTACTAGTTGTAAAAATAACGAGCAAGTAGGACTAAATGAGTGCTAGGGATGAGTGTACTGTTTGGAAGGTGGTTGAGAGTAGCCACAGAAAGGTTTGACACTTGTCATTAAATGCAGATAGAAGAGACATGAATCTCATGAACTGCCAGAATATGTTTCATATTTAAACTTAAGTCTAACTCAAGCACAGGCAAGCTTACAAGAAAAGAATAACATACAAGTTCAGGACAAACAAACGTTTGGCCTTTTGTATTTTTAGTTTTTCTTGTTTAAAATTTTAAATAAATACTAGGAGCTTTTACACCCATTTGAGAAGTAGACAATATTTTATTGTTAGAGAACAGCTGACGTGAGCTAAAAGAGTTTTTGGCTCTTCGGTTAGAATTCCTTAGCACAGAAGGAACCACAATGACTTTATTCGCAGTCCATGGTGACAGAGACCTTCTCCAACAGCAGAAACAGAAAACATACCCTTGCAATGGTCACTGACATAATATCGGAATCAACAATATTGTGTAACAGAAATATCATGTCAAAAATATAGGGCCTGATTATGATGTCGGTGGGACCGCCACCGACAGGCCGTACAACATAGCAGTCTGACCGCTGCACTATGATGCAGTCGGTCGGACCGCAGCAGTCGAAGGGACCGACCGATGTTTCCGACAGGCTCATCGGTCGGATCGTAATCCCTGCAATGAATGCTGTGCCTGCAGGCAGTCACCACCATAGGTATATATATAAATATATGAACAATTCAATTACAAAACATTAAATGACCAAACAAATAAAATAAAAAAACAAAAATACATATTTATGAAAAATATTATACAATTTTAAAAAACAAATAAAAATATAAACAAATACTATAAAGTTAAAATCATAAACAAATATCTAAAAAATATATTTAATCAATATTAGGAAATGTATTAGAGCCTTGGAATAACATATACACTATTCCCACTCCAGTTTATGCAACAGTTGAGAAATTGTAGGACTTTGGAGGGGTAAATAGATTATTACTACTCCAAACAGCCCAACAATAAGTAAAGTGTTGGACTTCAGAGGGGTTACATTTACTGTTCCGACTCCAGTCTGTGCAACAGAAGGGAAAGCATTGGACTCTGAAGTGGTTAAATGTACTATTTCCACTCCAGTCTGTGCAACAGCAGGGAAAGTGTTGGACTTTGAGGGGTTAAATTTACTATTCCCACTCCAGTCTAAGCAACAGTAGGGAAGGGTTAAATTTACTATTCCTACTCAAGTCAGTGCAACAGTAAGGAAAGCGTTGGACTTCAGAGGGGTAAGATTTGCTATCCCCACTCCAATCTGCACAACAGTAGGGAAAGCGTTGGACTTTGGAGGGGTCAGATTTACTATTCCCACTCCAGTCTGTGCAACTGGAGGGAAAGCATTGTACTTCGTAAGGGTTAAATTTACTATTCCTACCCCAGTCTGTGCAACAGTGGGGAAAGCGTTGGACTCTAGAGGGGTAAGATTTACTATTCCCACTCCAGTCTGAGCAACAGTAGGTAACCTACTTCACTTCAAACACATTACAGACGTGAATAACACTATTAAATTAGAAATGTACTATTCCCACTCCAGTCTGTGCAACAATAGGGAAAGCATTGGACTGCGGAGGGGTTAAATTTACTATTCCCACTCCAGTCTAAGCAACAGTAGGGGAAGCGTTGGACTTCGGAAGGGTTAAATTTACTATTCCCACTCGAATCTGTGCAACAGTAACGAAAGCGTTGGACTTCAGAGGGGTAAGATTTGCTATCCCCACTCCAATTTGTACAACAGTAGGGAAAGCGTTGGACTACGGAGGGGTAAGATTTACTATTCCCACTCCAGTCTGTCCAACAGTAGGGAAAGCATTGGACTACGGAGGGGTTATATTTACTATTCCCACTCCTGTCTGTGCTATAGTAGGGAAAGCATTGGACTTCGTAGGGGTTAAATTTACTATTACCACTCCAGTCTGTGCAACAGGAGGGAAAGCGTTGGACTCTAGAGGGGTAGGATTTACTATTCTCACTCCAGTCTGAGCAACAGTAGGTAACCTACTTTACTTATTACATTACATACGTGAATAACCTTATTAAATTAGAAATGTACTATTCTCACTGCAGTCTGTGCAACAGTAGGGAAAGCATTGGACTTTGGAGGGGTAAGATTTATTAATCCCACTCCAGTCTGTGCACCAGTAGGGAAAGCATTGGACTGCGGAGGGGTTAAATTTACTATTCACACTCCAGTCTGTGCAACTGTAGGGAAAGCATTGGACTGCGGAGGGGTTAAATTTACTATTCACACTCCAGTCTGTGCAACTGTAGGGAAAGCATTGTACTGTGGAGGGGTTAAATTTACTCTTCCCGCTCCACTCTGTGCAACAGTAGGGAAAGCATTGGACTTAGGAAGGGTAGAATTCACTATTCCCACTCCAGTTTAAGCAACAGTAACTTTCTTCACCTCAAACACATTACATACTTGAATAACCCTATTTATTTAGAAAAATATATAAAACTAGAACATTATTAATAAACAAAAAATGTATATATAAGAAATAAATAAACAATTATCTAATTTACAGAATTAATAAACAATGTAATAACTAATTTTCAATTTAAAAATAATGCTTATTTAATTATTAATTCATTAACTTTCAACCCTATACCCCTACAAACCTAGCAACCCACACCTAAAATATAATGAAAATAAAGAAGTATAACACAATTTACATATTGATAAACAATTATGCAATTACTTAACAAATAAAAGCTAATGCTTACTTAATTATTACTTAATTAACTTCCCACCCTACAACCCTATAAACCCAGCAGCCTGCACCTAAAATATAACTAAAATATATAATTATTACACAATTTACATTATTATGAATGAATTCAATATTCAATTATACATTAATAATATTTTTATTATAGTTTTATTAACTTCTCACCGTATATATACTCCTACAAACCTAGCAACCCATAACTAAATTATAAATAAAATAAATCAATATTAAATAATGTACATAATTTAAAATCAATTAAATAATTAAAAATCAATTAAATAATTAATAATAAATGATTACATAATTGTTACTTAATTAACTTCCCACCCTATACCCCTACAAATCTAGGAGGGCACACCTACAATATAACAAAAATATATGATTATTACACAATTTAAATACTAAGGGGCCCATTAGGATGGCGGGCGGACCTGAGTCCGCCCACCATCTTGCGGTGTTGGGACCGGCCGCCAGACGTGCGGCGGTCCTGCACCGCTAATTAGGATGCGGCCGCCACCGTGGCGGTCGCATTCCGCATGTATGACATTGCGGCGGGTGCGGCTTACAGCAGCACCCGCCGCAATGCCAAAGTGCCATGGTCTGCATTTGCATGCACAACGTGGCAGGCACCGCGTGGTGCCTGCCACCTTGTGCATGCAAATGGAGGGGGGTACCATAGGTACCCCCCAAGTGCAGCCCCCCACTCCCCCGGGGGCCCGCAGCGTGCCCCCAAGGCACATCCCCGCCAGCCTTTCCATTGCAGCATCGCCACCATGGAAAGGCCAGTTTACCCAATCATCCTAATATGGATGGCGGTGCCTGGTAGGCACCGCCACCATATTATGCCCCAGCACCGCCCAGCCGGCAATCGCAATGATTGCCGACTGGCGGAAAAGCGGCGGATGCACTTTGCGTCCGCCGCGGTACCCCTGCCATTATAATATGGTGGGGTAAATCGGGTGGCGATGGCGGGCGGATCGCCACCGCCTGGCCGGCAATGGCGATCCGCCCGCCATTCTAATCACCCCCTTAGTGATCAATTTCATTTTCTTTTATAATAGATTACCTATTAATTATTATTTTCTAATTAACTTCCCAACATATAGCCCTACAAACGTACAACCCCCATCTAAAATATAAGTATAATAAATCAATATTGCATAATATACATAATGAATATCAATCACAGGCTACTTAAAAATTATTAATTAATTAATAATGAATTATTGCTTAATAAACTTCCCACCCTATCCCCCTACAAACCCAACAACCCAATTAAAAATTCGAAATCACTTAAAATGGCAAACTATATTAAAAGAAATGAATGTCAATTATACAAACTATACACATAAAATCCATATCTAAACTAAACACATTAAATGAATTAAAAAACAATAATCTTTACAGCTATATAATTGAAAAATATATTTACAACAATGATCTTCTTAACGATATTACTTACCTAAAATTACGATATTCTTCATGTTTAAAAAGCTTTATTTAAATGACAACTGTTACATATAAAATAGGCCATGAAAAACCATATCGCTATAATAAAATTGAAGAAGAAAAATAGGCATTAAACCAAAGTAGAAAGCTGTTTACATTTTATCAATAGCGGAAAGAAAGGGAAAGAAAGGGAAAGGAAGAGAGAAGAAAAAGGGAAAGAAATAATGCATCTCTAAAATACAGGAGTGAAAAAGGCAAAATTGTATCATTTGGGTCAGGGATATGTTTGATGGCTCGACCCCTTGCTCCTTTCCCCAATTTCGGAATAACTTCAACTGCCCTGGCTCGTTCTGGCACAAATTCTCATCTCTTATGGAAATCATTCTTGATGTGTTTTATTCTCTGCCCTCTTAGGAACCTACGCCTATAGTAGATCCACTTCTCAGAATAGTAACTATGATACCTAAGGCCTCTTTGATCTATAAGTCTCTCCTTACGCCTGATGTTGCACGTGCTAAATCTAAGTTGGAGATTGTATGGGAGGCTGATCTGGATTGTGACTGGAGCATAGACTATTGGAACAAACTGTGGGATAGATCTCTAAAAATCTCTAGATCTGCTTCCACTACTCAGTCCCTGTTCTTTTTATACCATAGATTATACTACACACCCTTATCTATAGCTAAATTCACGCATACTAGCGATGATCAATGTTGGTCTTGTCTCTCTCCAATGGCTGACTTGATACACTTGCTTTTTTCTTGTTTTAATGTGTCCTCCTTTTGGGAAAAAGTTTGGAAATACATCTCAACTATTTTTAATCTACACACTCCTTTATCAAATATTATTCTTTTCACAGGTAGTCTCTCGGAATCTTTGGGATTGTCTGTGCATGAAAGGGGTTTATTTGACTTGATGTTGGCTTTGGCTTTCCAGCAAATCACTCTTAATTGGAAATGTTCATCTAATCTCTCAGTGAAGTCTTGGTGGAACAATGTTTGTCACTATCATAGATTGGACACTGCATTTGCTTCCTCTGTTAAACCGTATGTAAATAGAGATTTGTTTTGGTCATCATTAACCAATTATTTAAATAATATTTCAATATCTATAGTACGTAATAGCTCTGAGAATTTCCGACCTCCATAAATTATTTTTGTCTCTGCTCTCCCCTATATACCATTTTATTTCTACTTCCTTTCACTTTAGCTATACACTTGTGTTATTCTATTCCTAATCTTGGTTCTTTTTAAAATTACGATATTCTTCACAACAATATTTCTGCATCACGATATTTTTGCATCACATTATTTTTTTCTCTATATTTCTGTCTCCCGATATTTACAACTCGATATTTTGCCAAAATACCCCCTTGTAAGCCTATTTCCATCCTCCTTCTTTGAATATTTCTAAATATATGTAAAATAAGCATTGTTAATATATATTTATAATTATCCTGTTGGCTCACAAGTTCTTTTTGCGTCTTTGTGAAGCTGTGCTGCTCTACTCTACAACTTTTTCTGACAAGCTACATGTTTTCCTCCTGAGGACTCAACAATCTGCGATCCTCAGAGAGAAGCTCCAGCTATCAACAAGTGATGTCCAACAAGAGAGCCTCACTCTGTGGTGATGGAGCACATCCACTGTCTATATTCTATCTAGGTCCAGTGGAATAAGCAGCACAGGAGGACCAAATTATGCTGCAGGGTTGACTAAATAAAGTGGCAAAAAAAGGAAATTCTATGGCAAAACACAGCAGAATCTGTGATAGTATTACTTCCTTATTTTGTCATTTTTTTACTCATGTTAACATGGTCTTGGCAAATGTTTATCCTCATTAGTACCAGTTTAATACTCAGATTCAGCAATAAGCAACTGAAAGTTGACCAGTCAACCTTTGTGAAGGGCCTTCCAATGCATGGTGACACGTGTTGACACAGTTTTAGTAACTTTTGATCCCTTGAGCTAGAAGCATATATTTTTTAAACCCTCAAATTGTGCAGCAGATGATAAATTATGTGTCAAATGTAACATATCCATAACTCTGTGGAAAACGCTCCAGCTGCGCAATTGCATAATTCTAGTGGCCCTGAAGTGAGGATGTCTACTGAATCCTCATATGAGACTATGAGATGATTGGCTGTGGTGGTCACTGATTGGAAGTTATGGGACACAGATCTTTTTACCTGCACCTCTGGTGGGGATGTTGCCAATTGGCCCTCCTTTGAGTTACCCAGAATTGGGCTCCCTGCCTATCCTCCTGTGTGAGTGTGTATGTATGTGTGTGTGTATTATCTATTATAGTGATCATATGATAAAACAATGGTTATGTGATAATGTGCATGTACAAATTGAAAAGTTACTTGCACCTCTCAATGAACTCTCATCAGTGTAACCTGTCCACTGTTTTAATGTTGTAAATTACATTATCAATTAGTAGCGGCATATAGTAATCCCACCTGCCCCAGAAATTATATGGAATCAGCATCCACAAAACCTTGCTGACCCTCTTGCTCTTTACCAATGAGTTTGGCAACTACTGTGGTGGGTGCCTTTGACACTTTACATTTTTACAGTATTTTGAATGCCCTGCTTGATTTCATAAGTAGCAACATATTACCTTGACATTAGCAGCAGTGTTACTGTGATCATTTACTTGTTTTGTGGCAGTAAATTGTATTGGCATGGCCTGTGCAGAAATGACTTCCCTAGGAAGGGCCTGTGCATGTCTGGAGACCAGGGGCCAGATGTACGACCATTGGATTTAGTGCATCGCAACTTGCGACAAATTGCGAGGCGCAAATTGCGAGGCGCTAAATCCAATGTACAACAGTGTCAGAGACACTGTTAGCGATTCCCAATTGGGTCGCAAAATGCGAGGCTCATCAATATTCATGAGCCACTCGCAATTTACGACCCCATTGGGAATGGCCAGCCTCACAGGGATGGTGCCCTGCTGGGGTCAGCAGACCACCATGTCTGTGACTGCTTTTCAATAAAGCAGTTTTTAAAAAAAAATGCAGCCCATTTTCCTTAAAGGAAAACGGGATGCATTTAAAAAAGAAAAAATGAAACGTTTTCGTTTCATTTTTTAAGGGCAGGTAGTGGCCCCTGGGACCATTGCCTGCCCTTAAAAAATATTTTACCCTGCATTCACAAAGGGGAAGGGGTCCCCTGGGGACCCCTTCCTGTTTGCGAGTGCTTTACCACCCTTCTGAGAAGGGTGGTAAACTGCGACTGTTTTGCGACTGCAATTGCGGTCAAAAAAAGAGTCATACATAGCTGGAGGACTCGCTATTAGGAAGGGATGCCCTCGGAACGCCCCTTCCTAATAGCGACTCGCTATTCCTATTTTGCGAGTCGCAAATAATTTGCGACTCGCAAAATAGGAATAGTACATGGCCAACTCGTTTTTTGCGGTCGCAAAGTGGTCTGAAAGCCCTCTGCGACTGCAAAAAACGGTCATACATCTGGCCCCAGGTCTCAGGTTTCTCAAAGCTGTTGGGTCTGGTATTTTTACTCTGTCTCAAGGAAGGATGACATAATGAAGTAGGAGGAGCAATGTTATCTCTGGAACAACAAAGAGGAGGTCCGCAAGATCTGCATTCACAGGAATTAATTATTTTCTGAAAAGCTATATACTAGGTGAGGCATTTTCCATTTTTGAAGTGAGTGGACCCTTAGGGTCCCAAAGAACCGATGTGTCTGATCTAGGCTACCTTCAGCCACTAGTGGGCAATTTCCACAGGGAATGGTCTTTCTCCGTCTCATTTACTGAGTAAGAGGCTAGGCCTAGAGAAAACTCACTTGGACCGCTAACCATAACCTAGTATAGAGTCACCGAACGGTGGCGGTTGTAGTGGTTGAAAAGGGCACAAATGGTGCAAATAGTTTTTTTTGTGGTTTGTTGGTGTGTTTGCATGTAAACGCGCATTTATGCTTGTTTTTGTGTGAATATGTGTACAAGCACTGTTGAAGAGAGTTGTTGTTGTTTAATTCACTTGCCCAGCTCTATTTTTAACTTTAATGAGTTTTGCTTCAAACCTCAGCTTCACTTTAACTAATATTTTTCAGGGAATGTAATTATCTTTTGTAAAACCTGCAGAATGTTTAAATCAATGCATAACAATCAATTTAAGTTTTTTAATGAATGTCTCATATTTTCTCTACAGTATACTTGGACCTGTATGAATGATGCCCAGCTGAAAAATTAGATTAACTTATTATTTTTCATTATATTGGACTGAGTTTATTTCAGGCTAAAATGTCGCATTAGGGAAGGAGCAGAGATGAGAAGCTGGATGCAGTCTACTAAGCAAAGCAGCATAACCAAAGTGCCATGGAATTCTCATTGGTGCTCACACAAAAAAATAAGACATTGTAATGAGGCCCTAAATTTGCTTATTTCGTACCCTCTTTCGTAACTCGTTCTCATCAATACTCCTTTCATTACTCTTACCCATACGTCCCGGAACTGCCTTGGGGCATGGTTTTCGACCCTTCATCGACACAAACAGTGATTCACCCACCGCGGAATGTGGAGTTGTGCAATAAGATAACTCCACAGCAATTTCTTTCATCTCCTTGCAATCTAGCTGACTTTGCAACAATTGAATTTTCACCCAACACTCTGTTGAACCTCACCATCAAACCATTCTCATGCGGATGTCCCACAGCTGTGTTATTATGTTTCACTCCACACTGGACCAGATTCGATTCAAATTCTTCTAACACATACTGCGGATCATTGTCAGTGGTTATTTCTTCGGGATAACCTTCCCTACAGCATACCTGTTCACAAAATGTAATTATAGCTCTGGATTTTACCTCACCCACCAAACTCACTTATGGCCATTTTGAGTAATAATCCATAAGAAATATAGCAAATATTTTCCCTACATTCGCCAATTCAAATAGCCCACACACATCTATTACTAGTTTTTGCAGCACTGTATGAGGAAAAGTTATAGGTACCACAGGAGTCTCTTTAGCCACATGACACTTTCACTACAAGTGAAGTTCACACAATGTCTTACAAACCTTTCTACTTCCTGATCCACTCCAGGCCACCAAAAATCCTTCCCTTTCATAAAAGACATTCCACCATATCCCTCATGAAATGTCGCCAGTAATCTTTCTCTCAATTCCAAAGGTACTAAGAACGATTCACCCCTTCTTACCACTCTGTCCTGAATGGATAATTGAGACCACATTCTTTATAATTTGTTAACATACACATATCTTCGCATAATTACGACCACTCCCTCCTCTGGCAACCTCTTAATTATTTTTTGCAACTCCACATCCTTAATCACATCCTCTTTCCTCTTGATTTCAGAAATCGTATTCACATTCGTCTCTGTATATCCGGTACCATCCATTCGTCTGAATCCTCTTGTTCCACACCTTGTTTATTCAGTAGCCTGAATAAACAATTGGCATTCACATTGCTCATGCTCAGGACATACTTTACACTGAAGGAAAATTCCTGCAGTCGATACAAACATTTAGCAATGCGCAGAGCTATGCCTTACCAGCTCCCTTCATGGTAAACACATCCACCAGTGGCTTGTGATCTGTTCTTAATTCAAACTCTGCACCCCATAAATAATACCTGAAATGGTGAATGCCCCACCAACAGCCTAATGCTTCCTTTTCTATAGTGGAGTAACTCACCTCAGCATCCCTCAATGTCCTAGAAGCAAATGTCGCCACTCTTTCTCTATTTTTGCTAGTCTGCATTAGCACAGCTCCTACGGCTTGCATACTAACTTCAGTTCCACAGCATTCATTATACACCTCTTAATATCATCAAATGCAAGTTGACACTCCTACATCCATTCAAACTTTTGCCATTTCTTCATGAGATCCCTCGCGTGTTGTACTCTGTCAGAAAAATGGTCCACAACCTTGGCAATAGTCCTAGAAAAGATCCTAACTGGTCCTTATCCTGTGGGCAAGGAGCTTTTTCAATGGCCTTTATCAACTTAGCCTTGGGTCGTCTGCCCTCATAAGAAATGGTATGACTCAAATACTCCACTTCTTGGAATGCAAGCTTGCACTTGTCCACAGTGAGGCCAGCCTTTTCCAAAATGACACACAATGTTCTCAGTAACCTATCATGAGCTTCCTTGCTAGCCGCCCACAACAAAATGTCGCCCTGAAAGAATATCACATTGGCCAGTCCTCCTACCAAACGCTGCATGACATGCTGGGGATACAGCAGACGCCAGCCTAAAAGGCATCCGGTCAAAATGGAAAGCACCTTCGGGCATGAAAAACTATATCACATGCCTAGAGTCTGAGTGCAACAGTATCTGGTGATACGCACTAGACAAATCAAGAATGGAGTAATACTGTCCACCCTTAACCCCAGCCTACATTTCACCAATATTGGGTATGGGATGACTATTCACCCATATATTGTTATTGCGATCCCTGAGTTCCACACATATCCTAAATCTGTCATTGGATTTGTGAGTAATCCCAACTAGACTCAACCAATCTGATGATTCTATATGCTCAATAATACCATTTTCCAACAATCTATTCAACTCTTCAACAAATAATTCTTCAACACAATCGTCACGTTACGCACCTTGTGCACAATTGCCTTTGCTCCATTCTTAAAAACTATTTTGTGCATAAACCTTTTCAAATATCCTAGTTTTTTCCCAAACAAAACAGAAAATCTCACCCACATTTCGGCATCCTTACAATCCAACACCAGAACTTGTTTATCCCTATTAGGATCTAACACAATACCTAATGCCTGCTGTTCATGCCAACTCAAATGAATATTCTCTTTCTCCCCCATATACACCGGACTCAGAGCACACCTGTCTTTGAAGAACAATTTTGCTGGAAAAAACTACAACACCGGTTACTTTGTACCACAATACGCTACTGGCTCCACATCCGTTTGTAATAGTTCTTTTCTTCCCAGCCTGCACCAGTCCTTATCAATTAAGGTATAGGGTGAATACGAGTCTGTCCACAAGGCAACCTCCATACCATCAACATGTACCTCACATTTGGGTGGGCGATATGGACCAATTACACTCTCCATCATTTACTTTATCCGTATACGTTTTTCCGTAATATCACACATTACCAACACTTCATCATCTGATACAATCTCCTCCTGACAACCCTCCTCCTTGGTCCCACTTTGCTCTAACAAATTCACACTGTATCTAGAATCCACAACTCCCTGATTACACACCCTAGAGAAATGTCCCACTTTCTGGCACTTGAAACATTTCATTTTCACAGCAGGACAATTACTTTAAGTTGCAACATCCTTTGTGCTTCCATACCTATAACATGTCTTCTTATTGTATTCTGACACTTTCCCCCACTTAACCACACTCATATACTTGTCTGATACCTGCAAAGTTTGATCATTTTTATAGACGTGCATTTTTTCTTTTTTCTTTCATTCTTCAACATAATGTGAGGTGTCTTCAATACGTTTCACAACAATAATAGATTTTTCTAATGATGGCTCCTTCAAACTCAACAATTTTCCCTGTATTTTCACATTAGAATTGTGATTAATCAACTGATCCCTAATAATCTTCTCATGTAGATCTTTAAATTTACATGTGGCAGCTAAGGCTCGCAATGCCACCACATACTGATCCACTGTCTCATTTGGTAATTGCGCCCGAGAAAAAAATGGGTTGCACTCCACCATAATACTCAACTTTTTTCCATAGTTTTCTTCAAGCACTTTTATTGCTGACACATACTCATCGTCCATTTCCTCATCCATACCTGTCTCATTGTCATCACCCTAGCTCGTCTTCCACCACTAGGTAAGGTTTTTAAACCTTTTATACCCTCTACAACTAAACTGTGCTTCAAACATTGGCAGTTATCTTTTTGCAACAAACACATCACCCCCATAGGCCTTAAATAATTCTCAAAGGCTTCTCCCCAATCTTCCCATGGCATGACCGGTTCACCTGGGGCAGCCAAAATATAGGTGGGGGTATAACAGATTGCATTTTCAATAATTCACAAACACCCAAACAACGATCAGGCTCAACTCACACCCCCCTCAACAATCTCTCTTCACTTTAAATAAACTAAAATAATGAAAGTAGTCACTGTTGTCACTGAAAAATAATAAACGTACACAATAAAAGTAGTCACCGTTGTCACTGGTCACCACCTTTGGACATACTCCTTTGTCTATCTACGGACATACTCCTCTTCTCATGGATTTTGCTTTTTAAGTATTGAGAAATCTCCCTCCTCATGCAAGTCTGTGAATCCTCTGCACTGCTTAGTTCATGCACCAAATGCACTGCCCAATCCCCACACAGATCACAACACCCAATGTGAACCGCCATACAAATATCCCATAGGAAACATTGCAACATTAGTTTTTACTTTCTCCACTGAGCACACATGGTTTCAGGGACTGGCATATGGTTGTACAGCACATATGGTTTCAGGGACTGGCATATGATGGTATAAGGTACTCAACACCACCTCTTACCCTTCCTATGTGAACCATGACAGGTTTCCAGGTAAAACAATCCAAACCCAATCACCAATCAGGAACATGCATGCTCACAGCCCCTTGAGAGAGGAGGAGTTGTTCGCAAAACCACCCCTCGCAAGGGATAGCCGACGTGGAGCACGAGGCACACAGCTCTGTGACTCATCCAGGTTACGAGATACAACTGCCTAGACCGCAGGCCTAGGGGTTCAATCGCTGATGAGCGGCGCTACTCACACTATGAGGAAAAAAGAAAGAAATACCCCCGAAATCCACCTTACAGACCTCATCACGGCCACTCCTCAGTTTCAAACAGGTCATCTGCTTGAACCATGACCATTCTATGCTCCAATTTGTCAGTCTCATTTTGAGTGTTACATTTGCCAGCAAACACACATAGGTAGGGTTGGTCTTCTTAAGGGTACTGTACCAACTTTGTCGCCACTAAAAGAACATGCTTCCAATACAAGTCCATCCTTGGATAAAGCAAAGATTATTTCAGTATTTTACAAGCGACCAACCCTGGCAGGTCTTCATCTCCAACTGCCAGAGAAGGCTCCCACCAGTCAGACCTCTACACATTCTACATTCTACACTCAGACTTCGCTAGATAACATTATAACACAACACACTCCATGTGCTAAGGTATATACACTGCATCATATCCTGTCCTTTCTACGATCTTTCACACTCTTACAGCTGCCCACCACTTCTGCTCACTTTCATCTCCTCTTTAACTGATTTCTTAGAAATAACCTTATATGATTAAAATGGTCTCAAACATTATGAGGGAGCCAGGATGGGTGTTAACCTGTGAACTCCACACCTGTATAGGAGGGTGACTTCTAGTCAGGAAACGGGAAGTGGGAACATTGTTTGAGCATTACATCTGGTCTGGGGATTGCATCTAAGGTATATATAAGGGACTGTTATCAGTATCTGTCAGGTGAAGTGGGAGGAATTATCTGTACAGAAACCTGTGATGTAATGTACACTCTGAAATACTCACTAAGGTTTTACATTTAAAATAGTTCCTAATATGTTTCCATATCATTCACTTTATAGTATTTTTTGCTAAAGCAACAGACCTTTAATGGATTTTCCTATACCCTTATAAAGAACTCCATTGGTCAAACACTGTTAAAGATTTACTCAAATTCATGTAAAACAAAATTGTATTATCAGTGTGCAGAGTGAGTTGTTGCCTGTCTAACAGCAGGTGCTCGTTGATAAGCTATCCACCTTAGCTGCACATGCGGTGCTGTTTGGTATGGTTGACCTCCTTCTTAAATAACTGTAAGCATCAAGTGGGCTCTTTCCTTTCAAGAATAACCAACATCAACTGGGGTGTTTCTCAAGGCTCCACCTTGTCTCCCATCTTCTTTGATTACTATCTGCCACCCTTGCCAATGATCCTGGACTTGTACAAGATTAAGTATCAAATGTATAAAGATGTAAGCTCAAAAATGGCCCTGGCAACCTTCTCATGGTATCTAATTGTCTCCCTCACATTCACAGGATGCAGAACAATTCCCTTTGCCTTCATGGTGAATGGTCTGAGATTTCGTCTATGGTTTGATAAGATAAGACAATCACCTTTCCCCATTTTATAGCCTGAGGATTTGCCCCCTTACCCTAGTGAATCATGCACGCAATCTGGGTGTGAATCAATCATTCTCCCCACAGATAAATTCGGTTTGCACATCTGCATTTTTCTCTCTTCTTTGGCGAAAAAGATCCTGCTTATGTTACGTTCCTTGCCGAAAATTGCGTTGATCCTCGTAGTGGTTGTGTCCTGCATGGATTACTGTGCCAACCTCTACAGTTACCTCCCCCACACATCGCTCACCAAGCTCAGAGTATAAGAGTAGGGACCAGAGTTAGTTAAAATACTCTCTCAGTTTCTTAACACAATACATACCCATACTCTAAGTTGCATTGCTAGCTACATTATTTCCTATCAACTGAGCCTTAAATCAGCTAAAAGAGGCCTATTTGCCTTATCAATTGGGACAAAAAAGAGGATGGTTGCTTCCGTCTTTGCCAGGGCACCTCCCTCTGGAATTCACTAACCAACCACTTGACACTTAAAGTAACTACGTCAAATTTAGGAAATTCCTGAAGACACAGCTTTTCACAGCGATATTTGATAGTCTCGTAATTTCAGAAGTAAGCCTATCATAGATGTATTCTAGTCCAGTCGGTCAGACGACTAATATTGTCCCAGTCTTTACACCTAAGCTCTGGACACCTCCACATCCAATGCTTTGATGTCATTGTGAACTCTTGGTGGGACTATTAAACGACTATTTTGCACAAGGCCAAAATGGGACCCATTACTATATGAAGTTTTGCTGCCACCTCAGGAGTGCTCTGAGACCACCAATGGGGCAGTTAGTAGTGCATAACAAAAAACCTAAATAAACAAACATACAAAATCCATGTCATGACACATAGGAAAAGAATAAGTATACAGAACAATGGTGGAAGGTGAAACTGATGAAAGAAGCACATGCATGGCAGAGCGTGTGCCAGACAACCCTGACAAATCTCTTACATGAGCAAACCCCTGCACCTCTCTAGGCACGTGCAGGAAGGAGAAGATAGGCATGGCATAGATCCCTGCAAACCTGGCTCCACATGACTCTCCATCCAGTGAACCAATTTATGTGAAACTAACATTGCGCAACCACAAAAAGGCAAAAGTGAGCAACCTTGTTAAACACAGGGGCTTATTTACAAGCCCCTTGCTCCACAGGTGCGTCACTTTTTGTGACACACTGGCAGTGCATTTTGCTGCCCTATATTTACAAGGACAGGAAAAGCCACCCTGCATGGCTTTTCCTGTCCTTGTAAATATGGCCCCTTTACAAGCAGCACTTTGCGTGCAAGGGGCGTTCCATGGGTGTTGCTGTGGGTGTTCCCACACAACACCCATGGAGCCAGACACATTTCCAGATTTACGAGAAATCGTAAACCTGGAAATGCATCTGAATGCTACTCCTCTCCAGGGGAGGCGTAGGGAGGCGCAGCGAGGAGAAATGTATTCATTTCCCCTCGTTTGTTTCCTTTTTCTATGCGTGCTGCATTCTGCAGCACACATAGAACGAGGAAATCACCTCTGGTGATTGTTTAATGTGGAGGAAGGTGTCCCTTACTGCACATAAACAATCATTAAAAATAATGACGTTTTACAAGTTCTATGTGTGCTAATGCAGCATACATAGAAGTTGAAAAACGCCATTTCAGATTGTTTATGTGCAGGAAGGGACACCTTCCTGCACATAAACAATCATCCCCGTGACGCAGACATGCCTGCGTCGGCGCATGGTAGCAAATTGTGCGCCAGCGCAGGGGAGAGCAAAGGGATCCGTCATATCGTTGTAGATATGACACATCCCTTTGCTTCGGAATTAATGCTGCGCGGCGCAGCCAAATGGCATGCGGCAACACGCTGCGTTAATTCCTTGTAAATGAGGCCCTAAATATTGTCCCAAAAATCTATTTGACATAGTCAAAGAGTTAATGAATCGCTTCCCGTTATCCCAGCTCCAATTTCAACTCTATTGAAAACTGCAAAAACGTTGTCCTTTTCGTCAAAAAGAAAAGAGACAAAATCAAACTCTCTCTTTCCAGTCACAATCAACCAATTGTAGCTGAAGAGCCAGTGCAGAACCAGTATCCACTTGGCCTGAATTTGGAGAAGTCTCATATGCAGAACTGCACAAGAGCATGCTAAACTGAGACACGCTTCACATTGGTATGATCTCGTACCTGCTTTGCTCATCAAACAAACCAGCACTTCTTTCATTGATCCTAAGTCAATCTGATTAATGATTCATTGGCTGACGGGTATGTCTTAGGCTAGCAAAAATCGGCCAGTCATCCATGTTCTGAAAAACACAATCAATGGCAAAGCCAACAGGTCTCGCCTTTTGACTTTGACAGTGCCGTTTGCTGATGCTGTTCAGCATTGACAAAAAGGAAAAAAAAGTTAGCATTGGGGATAAATTGTGATGATATACACGCATGCATCATCTCACAGGCGCACAACTGTGTCATGACTCTTTGCAGTGGCGTAGCTAGGCACTCTGCCGCCCGTGGCGGTCCCTGCCTTTTGCCGCCGCCGAGCGCCTAAGAGCAGGGGGGGGTGCTGGCGATAAATTTACCTGCCGCCCCCAAATCTCGTGCCGCCCGGGGCGTACCGCCCCCTCCGCCCCCCCCTTGCTACGCCAGTGACTCTTTGGTGGGTTAATGTCACCATGTATTCATGAGCATGCATCATAATGTGGCAACCATTTTGTTTTTTGCTTTCATTTACCATTCCAAGATGGCGCTTGGAGGGGTAAAAAAAATTAAAAAGCGCACCACAGCACATTTTGTTGGAAGGAGCAACCCAGCAGCAAGTTGCAGTTGTGGTGTCCTCCAAAAAGAAAAAAACAGACAGAGGGAGTGGGTGGGGTTTGGTGGAGTGGGGTGGGGATGCTACATATATAAGAAAAGAGACAAACATGAAGCAATACGGGCAGAGGAGCAGGGGAAATCAAGAACGAGCTGGGGTAGAGGGAACAACAATGAGAGCAGGGATTTGAGTGGGGAAGCAGCAAATGAGGGAGGCAGCAATAAAACATATACACTCTAATGGAGTGCTGAATGAAAACATAAAAAGTAGTTCTTCCAATGTAAGCAGCAGATGGATACAAGTGATCTAATTAAAATGATGGTAAGTGTGGTGATTCAGGATAGGCAACACATAAAGATGAAGGAAAGTTATCAAATATGAAGCAATGAAACAAGATTGACAAGAAAGCCAACCAATTATAAGCAGTGGAAAGACTCAAAGTCCAGTATAAATATTGGTATTGTGCAAAATAGGTTTTGAACAATGGACAGCCAAAAGCTGTCTGTAGACAAGAACTACCCAGGAGTGGATCCTGAAAATCAGAATAAGTATTGACCAATTTTAAACTTACACTTCCGGGCTACAGTTCTGTAAAGCTGTGTGAAGAACATCTCAAGCAGTTCAAAGCCAAAAACAACAGGCTTTCCATGAGCACCAGTTGCGTTATAGAAGGGCACATTCACTTTTTTGTCTGGCACGGGGAGATTAAGTGATTTGCCCAGAATCACAGGATGTTGAGCGTCATTGCCGAGACTGGAACCCGGTTCCACAGATTCGAAGTCTATCGCCCTAGCCATTAGGCCACATCCTCTCCCCTAATGATCTGTAAATACTCAATTGTGGCTCATGTTTAATGTTTTAAAAAAATCTCTGAATATGGGCTGTTAATTAGTGTTTCTGCCCTGAGCATGATCGTTCGGTCAGCTTCTTAAGCGGCCAGTCAGTTACCTGAGTTGGTTATGTTAAGCACAGGCTGATAATTAGTATCTCTCCATGGTAATGAGCTGCTTCTACTGAATATGTTATATCGTTGTATATTTACTTCTGTCTTTAGCATGTCAGGGTAAAGGGAACTAGTGCTAGAAATGGATTGTCAATGAAAATGCTTTGATTAGTGCCTCTCCTGCAAAGATTGAATTTGGTTTGCATTTAATAGTTACTAGTGAACATATGCGGATAACTTGAATATGTAAGTAATGGCACACATTTGCTGAAAGTTGCTATGTATCCTCTACGTCTACCAACTTGACTAATCAGTTTAGCATATGAGGCATCACACCTAAATCTTCTGAGGAGCTCCTTGAATTATGTATTCTAGATTTATACATACTCGTCAAATAACTTCTTATAATGAGTTTTATGTTTATTACACATTTGTGTGCCATCCAATAACTTAGTATTATTTACACAAATTTCCGGCCAATTCATGTTTCACGTTACATTCGAACACTTCCTTGGTGCCTGTATTTAATTTGAGTCAGTAGTTGCTGGTGGGGCCCACTGACACTGATTTTTGGGGACCGGTACTTATTTTTTATCGTCATATATTGACTGCGAATAAGAGAGAGAAAACAAAACACAAACGGGGAAGGTGGAAGAGAGATGGAAAGACGGGCATAAAGGGAATAAGCAGGGACCAGCAGGAGTGAGATGCAGGGAGTGTCTGGGAGTTGATTAAAGAGGTCTGAGATCAGTCCTTAATTTGAGCTGGTGGTTGGCACCGACACTTAATAGTTAACACCGGGGCTTGTGACAGTCTGCCACGCTGTGGCACTGTCAGGCTAATTTAGAAATGACCACAGCAACAGTTAGGTATTAATTCAATATACATCATAAATGATTATTACCTGCTGCCCGGGTCATTTCTATAGCTTTGGGGCCTGAAATGGTCCGAATTGTCACACTTTTAAGAGTGTGATGGTTAGTAGTTGTGTTGGTACCATCATTGGCAGCATTGCAGGGGCAATGTGTGGTGCAAGCTGCAGTGCCCTCCCGATGAGAACTCTGGCACTGCCTGAGATGAATTCAACACTACGCAGCCTTGGTATTTGACATGCCAATTTCTAATAGCACCACCAAAGCAGAACTTTGGGCACTGGCACACTTTCTTTTACAAATTAAGCACTGCTCGGAGCCTTTTGATTTATAATGCAGTATTAAGCAATAGTATTAACCTATGTTGTGAGTTTCAAAGGTACAGTTTTAAACAATTACAATTTGCAGATAAATAAGCAGGATGCCCTCCCAAGTTCGAAACGGACATAGGGCCTCATATCATAATGCGACCGCCACTGACAGACTGCCGGTGGTCTGACCGACAGATAGCCCTTCGGTCCGACCGCCGTATTTCAATACTGGTGTTTGGACCACAAGCGGTCAGAGGGGAGACCGCTGCCTCTGCCGGGATCAGAGATCCTGACGGGGTGGGGGTCGGAATCGCAGTCCCTGAATGGCAGCGGTGCTGAGGCAGGCACCGCCATTAGGATTACGATGTCCCTTTCCGACAGCCATTTCATGCCGGTGCGACGGCCATGAAAGGGCTGTCGGAAAGGGACTTTGGGGGGCCCAAACAGGGCCCCTGTCCCTCGTGGGCCACTGCAAAGTGGCCCTGGGGTCACATGTGTGCCCCCACACATATCCATGCACCATGTGCTATGCCCCACATGATGCATGGCACACGGTGCAGGGATGTGCACAAAGTGCTCTTTTACACTGTGGCTTCTTCTGCAGCCCTTTTCCTGGGCCGCAGCACAAGCCGTTGTCTAAAACAGCACTTTCCAACCGTTCTATCCTAATTCGGTGGTCAGACCACAGACTGACTGTCGGGTGGCCTCCTAACAGCTGTGGTAGCGGTCGGGGGTCCGGCCGCCGACATCATAATAAGGCTAATAGTGTCCCACCAGATTCATGCAGCAATCCTATATGGAAAATTCTCTATTTTTTCAAAGTGGTATGAGGCCTACATCTATGACCTAATTTCACGAGTCCTCATCCAATTTTGAAACAAATAGAGGTTTGTCTCAACGGCAATTTCTTTGCAAAGTATTGGGAAGTTCAGCTATTGGGTTTGGAGTCTAATAGGGTAGGAGTGTTTCAAAAAGAGCTTTTGAATATAATACTTTAGATGCCTTTTGGCTAACAGTTTACACTAAGTTATTCAGTTAGATTTACAGTCTGGCAGGAAGTAAAGCAAGGTCAAAGATACAGGCCTCCTCCATGGTCTTTGACACATCTGAGTTCCTAATATGTATAAGCCCTTATGATGTTTAAAATCACACTCGTCCATCAATGCTCTGTAGCTCCAGAACAACTCAAAAATCAACTATGTCAAACAGTTTTGTTCAGTCCAAAATATTGGATTTTTGTTGTTGCTGATCTATTCTAAATGTTTGAGTAAATCTGAATAAATATGCAATATTTCCCGTTTCCTGCTTATTTACTGTTTTCTTTTTCTTCTCTTTTAATCCCTTTCAGCTACTTGGGTTGGTGGAGGATACATCAATGGGACAGCAGAGGCGGTGTATTTTCCAGGAAATGGGCTTGCATGGGCTCAGGCGCCTTTTGGTTATTCTCTCAGTCTGGTTGTAGGTAAGAAATGCAAAACATGAATAGTTGCTTTATCATCCTTTACCAAATGATAAATGGAAAGTTGTTCTTGTAACTCACTGCCAGTGAACACACTCAATGATGACACACTCAATAATGTACCACAACTGTTTGCAAGCACAACAAAGCATCTAACTATATTTATCTTGACTCAATCATGTGTGTCAGCATTGCATTTCTAAATTCGTGAAGGGGTATAGTAACAATGTTAAATAAAATTCGTGCACAGGCAAATATCATTCATCAAAACATTGGTTATTAAGTAATGGAAAATATAATGTATTTTCCTTTGGAAAATAAATGTATCATCCATCACGTAGGTTTCAAAAACAATAAATAGGTGGGGCAGAACAAACCAGCCTCCAATGGCGTATGTACCTTGGAGGGGCTCTTGACCGGTTCCACTTCTTGGGTTTTCTTACACGTGCCTCAGTAGGAGTATATGCTGGAGGGGAAACAGAATTTACATCACGGGGTTAACCATGCATACCGTTTCAACGCAAGCGGAACAACGCTTGCCTTAACCACGCATATGCCTTAACCACGCATATGCATGGTTAAGGCAGTCAGCGCTCTATATGCAGAGCAGATGGGCTGGGAGACGAACAGCAAGGATCAGGACAGGAAGGGCCAGGACGTGGCTTGGTAAGTAAGGCTGGGAATGGGGGGTCAGGGTCGTTTTTAGGGCTGGGGGACGGTTTTAGGGCTCAGGTTGCGGGACTGTGGTCGGGGTAGTTTTAAGGCTAGGGGCCGAGTATTAGGGCTCAGGGCAAGGAGAAGGGGCAGTTTTCAGGACTGGAGTCCAGTTTTAGGGCTCAGGGCAGGGGTCTGGTAATTTATAGGGCTGGAGCGGGTAGATTGTGGGGCTGGAGGTCGGGTTTTAGGGATCAGTGCAGGGGGGGCTGGGTTGTGATCTTTACCACGCATATACCTTCACCAATCATGCCTTTACAACGAAATTCACTGTAAAGGCATGCGTCTTAAAGGCATGCGTAGCAAAGACGCGGTCGTTGTTAACACCATATTGTTCAGGCATGCATGGTTTAGGGAGTCGTTGTTTCATCATACAACCATGCTGGGGGCATATTGGTGACATTGGAAGCCTTCAGAAAAAGTGACAGGACCAGGATCTTTCAAAATGAAGTGCATGTTAGAAGGGTCCTTTCAGAATTCATTCTCACAGACTAGCTCTCCTCAACTGAAAGAGGAAGCCCAAGGTGGTGACCATTGCAGTGTCCAGCTCAGCTTCTTTCTTAGGTAGCTGGTGTGCGCACACAGGAGTCGGTGAAAACCCACTGAGTGGGCTGTCTGTAAATACAACAGACTGTTCAAGGGCAATCCAGGATAGAGTAGTGTTTTCGCAGAAAATGAGTGGGGAGCAAGATATGGTGAAATATAAGGATTGTTCGCATGTTCACTGCCACATTGGAGTCCTCGCGTGATGGTGTGCAAACCAATGAGCTCAGATGAGGTGTTGGGGAAAACCGAGATCAGCTGTCTGCATAACAGGCAGCATATTCAAGGAGACTGATGACCGATCAAAGAGTTTCTAATGAAGGCATCACTTCTTGTGTCAGGTAAGATCAGTGCTAAATTTGAAAAAAAAAAATAATTGCCAGGGCCCTCGTCATGAGGCAACTGCAGTTTGCGACACCTATTGCCACTGCCAGCACTGCTACTGACAGTACCAACACAACTACTAACCATCACACTCCTACAAGAGTGACAATTCAGACTATTCCAGGCCCCCAATGCTTTAAGAATGGCTTAAGTGGCAGATATTAGTCATTTTTACTGTATATTGAATGAATAAACAACTGCTATTAGGTTAATCTCTAAACTAGTTATACAACGCCACCATGTGGCAGACTGTCATAAGTCCCGGTGTTGACAATTAAGTGCTGGTGCCGATCACCGGAAACCACTGGCTCAAATTAAGCACTGGGTAGGATACCCGATATTCATACTGAGATGCAATTGGGTTAGATTAACCCCCCCACCAGCAAACTTGATGGCTAATGCTCAAGGCACCACTGCAGAAGACCCTAGTGCTCATAGAGGAGCAAAAATATATTTTGGAGGCCTAGCATACCCAAAGGGGATGTGTTACAAGACCAGAAAACAGAAGCGATAACTGAGTGTGAAACTTTGGTCATGAGCCTCTGAAGTGGAAGCTGGCTGCTGGAGCAGATAAACCACAGGAGAGAAGTATATGCAGGAGTTGACAAAGGAGACATTCTGAGTCAGCCTACAGAAGAGAGTAGCTTGAGGGATTGCAGCAGTTGGTAGGTGATCGACCTATGAGTTTGGATTTTCTGATCCAGCAGTATATTGGGCATTGAGTTTAAATGTTTTTTTTCTTTCAAAATTATTGGTTTGAGATAAGTTGTGCCTTGATGGAGATTTGCTACCCCTTGTCTCTGCTTCCACTTTTTATTCTTTTTATTCTCCCGTTTTACTCCCTGCATTTACAAACAAGTAGCTCACACTGGTGCATATTGGGAAGAAGGATGATATTGATAAAGCAAGTGAATGCTAAATAGTTTTCCAGGATACTTTACCTATCATAATGCTCACTGTGAAGCTTTAGATAAAATGTAAATGCATCTTGCATTGAAAATTCTGATGAAATTATTTAAACAAAAAAATAAGAAATAGACTTAAGAAGTGCAAAGCCAACTAACTTGGCATTCAGATAAATACATTCATTTATATACATTTCAACCAATCGTAAAATTGGCAGTCTGAAATAAGTGAAGGCCCTTCATTTAATAACAGAGAGTATCTTCTTCAGCCCTTTACACTGTGCCAAGATAACTGAAATTGGCAAGTCTGCTTTGCGTCGCTGGACACAGCAAGTGAATTAGAAGCACTTTTACTAATTGAGGCTGGGAATGTAGCTCTGCAAGATTGATGTGTTCTTCAGAAGGGATTACTAATAAGATTACATTCTCCCGAACAAACGTGGTATTTTCCTTTATTGTGAGAGGGAACACTCATCAGGACATCAGGATGGCGCATGTGTGCAAACTGTATCAGAAACTGTCAGGATTATTTGATTATTGCTGACAAAACCAGGAGCAGCATGAATTAACTACGAAGATTCATTGATTTTGTTCTTCCTATGTCAAGAATAGTTTACCAAGAATAAATACTCATGGAATATGAAAGAGCAAAGGTATGAGCCAACCTATAGGAGCCGCAGAAAAGAAACAAGGCCCATAATACTACATAAAGTGGCCACCTTCCTCTTAAACCTTGCACCAACCTAGGGGCCGATTCCAATGTCGGATGGACCGGTGTCCGCCTGACATCAGTTGAGAACTGAAACCAAACGACCTCCTGTCGTCGGTTCCAGCCCAGGAAGTAGGGTTCGGTCGCAATCCTATTCTTTACATGGGGAGCATGCATTCTGAACAGAATGCATGCTCTCATTGCAAAGAGCAGAGGTGCAGTTCATCCCAGCACCCGGTGGCAGGCACCTCAAGGCGGCCTTGCACCCATGGGGGCCCTGCTGGGGCCCCCAAAGACAGATTCCCAATGCCTTTCTGTGTGGGAAAGGCCGGCACAGAAAGGCAGTGAGAATCTGCCATCGTAATCCCTCGGCCAGAAAGAGCCGGCGGAGGGATTACTGCAGGCTTTCCGAATGGCGGACGTACTCTCCGAGGCCGTCGGAGGCTATTCGGAAAACCGATTCGGATTCCCTTTGGACCGACCCCATCGAAAAGGGTAGGTCGGAAAGGAATCCGACCAGCTGATTACGATGCGGGCTGAAGGACCCGCATCGTAATCGGGCTCCCTTGTCATTAAACTTTTGGCCTAGACACACCGGCTTGGAATGTATGCCTCTTGGAAAGAAAGTCCAAACTCAGAAGCAGCATGTCATATGATGCGTGTTGTGAATAGATGCTTTAGCATAGGATCTATGAGACAGTACAAAAATGAAGACACAACTGTAGCAAACTTTGATCCAGAGCAGGAGAGAGAAATACAAAGGGAAGAAGAGGAGAAAGTCAGAAAAACAGTAACAAAGGGAGGAAGCAAGGTTGAAAAAGAACGTGCAAGAGTAATCTAAAGAGGCAGCAGGTGTATGGTGGCGGAAGGAAGAGGCATGCGCTGGAATCAAGACCAAGCAGCATTAGTATTCAACAATCGTGACATTCATCAGTGCCAGCTATGGGCTTCTGAGAAAAAACTTTGGGCAACATGGCACTTGTCATTTCACATATTAATCACTGTAACTACGCCACTATCTTTGTGTGCATCTGCAAGCCCCCTAAACGATTTTTTTCTTCCTCAGTGTGCTCCTCTTACCAGTGGGTCAGGGAAAAATGTAACCACATCACCATTTGCACTCCCTGTATGAGGACAAACAGTAACACAGCCTCGTCCCTAGTGCCATACAGCTGTTGGCATGTTCATACTTTCCCCAGAGACATCTGTACCCACAAATGTACTTGAGAACACCATTTGGTGACATGTTCATACTTTCCCCTGGGAAAACTCTCCCCAGAAATGCACTTAAGGATATAAATGTAGACCTTAATTTTCAGATTATTCTTTTTGAGCATTTAATGCTTGTCTCTCCTTGATATGTTATTAAATCTTTACAGAAGGGATACATCTGGGATCCAAATTACATCAGGTATGAATATGAACCTATGAATAGCTAGTTGTAATTAGTTATTTGGGGAACACCCCAATTGAAGTAGATCGTTTCTAATAATTTTTGGCAAAAAAAAACCCAAACCCAGTCTGGAATCACAGGATCACTGCAAATAAATACCCACAAGCAAGTTCTTACCCCCAAAATTAAAAGAGCTGTAAAAAAAAAATCTTTAACTGAGAAGGGACATAGGGTTTAAGATAAAAAATGTGTATTACTGTAGCCTGTCTTCTTTATTTATGGTTACCCATATTGAAAGAGAATGGGACTAGTCCAGGGTATGGAAGAGGAGAAAGAAAAAGAGAGAAGAAGAAGTAGGGATTGCGACCTGGGATAGAAAGTACCTTTATTGGTGGAAGGAGGAACGAGATGCAAAAAATAGAATAAAACGGATGCAAGAGAGACCGAGAAGGCCTGAATGGTTAAAGTGAAGCGACGCGGGAAATATGAATATACTTTGAAAAGATATCGATAGGAGGGGCTTTCTGCCACACCTAAAAAGAAGGGGCGATGGGTGTGCCCTTGGAAAAATGGATAGGTAAGGTTACCCAGGATTGCTTTTTGAACAGAAAATGAATTTTCCAAGACGAGATCCCTTTAGTCAGTGTGGAGTTTATCATCAGTATAACATACAGTCTTAACAGTAAGTCTTCAGCTTCGCAACACAGACTGGAATGAACATAAATGCTTGTTTGAAACCTTTTTGTATATCACTTAATTGTGTTACCCTAAGCTTTGCTGCTAACTACTGTACCAGGGCCTGATGTATCAAAGGGATTGACCCCTTCTGTATCCACTGGAAATGCTTTGAAACATAAGGACCCAGGTGAATTGTCTGTCAAACTCACCTTTATTGTGCATATGTTTTTTTTTACTTATCCTAAATAAAATCGGGCCTTTCACCTGTTGCATTTTCCATTGTTTTTGTGTGTTCACAGGCGGCCTCTTTTTTGCCAAGCCCATGCGCTCCAGGGGTTACGTAACAATGCTCGACCCTTTCCAGCAGATCTACGGAAAGCGCATGGGAGGGTTACTCTTCATACCCGCCCTGATGGGAGAGATGTTTTGGGCTGCTGCGATCCTCTCTGCACTAGGTGAGTCAATAAAGATCCTGAGAAATAGAATGTGGCCAAATATGCATTTTTCTCCTCTTTCAGAGAGGCGGGCATCTATTATTGGAAGGAGAAAGAAATCAACCACAAATATATTTCGGCCTCCGACTTACTTATAAATTGACAATTTTAATTACTCTCATATTTTTCACTACAAATTGGTTTACCGAAACCAATGACAGGTTTAGACGGAAAAAGGAATGTGTTAACCGTAAAAGCAATGATGTAGTGTATTCCTCTCCTTAGGTCCTGATTACGTAGGCCACGCAGGGTAGTGTGCTGTTCATGACATCGTTAAAAACCTATACCATGGAATTTAACATGTGCGATGAATAGACCCTAGTGTGGGTTTTACCCTTCAAATCTAAATTCTGCATGGCCCAGAATTTAGAGGGCATTTCCCTTGGTATAGATTGACAGTTTTTATCTGCTGTTTTGTTCCTGGTGAAAATTGAGAGAGTGCGGACTTAATTGCTCCCTGTCATTACCGGGGTATGTTAAATTCTGCACAGTTATAATTCCGACTTTTGTGAAAATAGGGATTCGGGCAGGGGGCAGAATTTTCCAAACCAATAGATAATCAGGACCTTCGAGTAATTTTGTAAGTTGCTAATATCAGTTAATGGCAGCTCTTAATTAGTAACTACTTTATGTGTGGATGTGCCTATTGTGAAATGGCAGGATGCAGTCACTCACAGCAAAGTGAGTGGACTGACTCAATGCTGTGTGCTGCAGTGGGCAGAAGAAAAATGTGAATGATACAATAATGGACTAATCAATGAATAGCTTATTTGATGTCTACTTTTAGCTGAATTAAAAGGTCTTGGCTAATACAAGACCTAAAAAATATAGGTGCAGGGTTCCTAAGTTTTTCTTTGGATCCTGCTACCAGTTCTGTCAAATGCCACAGTTTCCAAATGCCAAAGCTGCTTAGTTTTGATTGTGCCCCATGTGTTTTTGACTACATTACGCTTCATGTTATTTATCTCACTCAGTTCTTTTTCATCCCTGCTTTCTTCCTTCGTCGCTTTTTTTGTTATCTTTTGCTTCCTCCCTTATCTCAGCTTTGTCTGTTTTCCTCTTAGTCAAAGTCTGATGATGAACAATAAGCCCTGACCGCATAAAAAAAATTCTGGGGCTCATCACCCACACACAGTAAGCACTGGCTAACTTCTAGCAAAACTCTAAAAAAGATTCATTGTTTTAAAACAAACATCTACAGTTTCTTCGAAGAGACTTTTCTGAAACAAATAACCCCCACCAAGCACCTGTAATTAGAAACTAACAAGGGACCCTCCTGCCTGCTTTCCCCTTCAAATAAAAGAAGCACTTGACTGGATTCACGTGGTTTTCGTCATTAGCGGTCTTGTTTGCTGGCAGAGTTGGTTATGCTAATATGGCCTGTACACTTCCCACCTCTCCGTTCTGCATTCTTCATTTTCGAAATGTGTTTTTTTTACAGATTTCTTCCCGCTGTGCTCTGATTACTTGTAAAGCATGGGGGAGCTTGTTTATCACCTCTTCACCGAGGGGTCCTATGCGTCTAGGTACAGTGTGTGCGTGGTGATGTGCCTGGAAAAGGATGGTTCTAATACCTCCTTGGGAAAAATATTCAATACCTGCTGAAGGGAGGGCGGATTTCCGCAGATGCTTTAGGAAGGCATCTTCAAATCTTCAAAATGATTTCCTACTTGGAGACTGTGTCTTAAAGCCTAGATATGTCTACGCTATACAGTTTCTGTTCTCTAATGCACTGTTTCAAGATGGTTACCTTTTATTGTTATCGCTGTTATTTCAAAGGTATTACCCGGCAGTAATTTTTCTAGACCATCCGAAGAGTGTACTCAGTACTTACTTTTTAAAGTAACTCCCAAGGTCAGTTTTTTTTTTCCGGGGAAGCTGCTATTTGAACTTGCACTGCACACTGCCTTTGCTGCCACTGTCCATTGCCACTCTTTGCTTTGAGTTAAACTGACCCCCCCTGGCATCTTCTTGATGGGCTGCAGACTAGGGAGCTGCTTTGAGGGCAGGATGAGCACCCACAGCCCAACAATGCTACCGTGTCCCAATTCCAGTCGCCGCCTCCTGCAGTGTGGGGCTAGTATGAATATTTTTCCCAACATGAATTTGGTTCCCAGTCCGGCCAGCCATTGATATGGCTACCGCGACTGTCAGTTCCACACACTGTTGATTGCAGCTCGGTACACCAATTGTGGTTGTAGAGCACATGACAAATCTGAGACAAATGTTACAGCATTCTACAAAACAAAATACTACATCACATTGTATCTTTCTCTGTCTCTATATACATATATTACCCACTGGCAGTTGCCCGTGAGTATTTATAGTTAGGTCTGCTTTTCAATAGGTAGAGCATTGTTTGGTTTGCTGATAACTTTGACGCCGAATGATGAATCTTCACGAACGTTTTAAAAAAAAATGTTCACCCATCTCGCTCCTTCCTGGACAGTTTTGGGGTGATCCGTCAACCAGGGGGCCAAGAAAAAAGCGGATCCCAAAACCATATTTCTCCATGCATTTTACATAGACTTTTTTTAAAAGGGCTATGGCCGAAATGGTTGAATGTAAATGCACCAAATTTGACAGTAAGCTAGATCTTGGCCCAGAAATCATGCATTTGTGATTGGGTGTAAATCCATTCAGTAGTTTAGGAGAAATTAAGGTACAAAAATATTTCTTTATCTGGACGGTTGAGTTCAAAGGACTCTCGGAAGAGGCCCGCGAGCTCAACTTAAAAAAATAGAACATTCGGATTGTCCAAGGGGTTTTTTTTCTCCTTGGGCCATCTAGGTCCCACAGGAGTGAGAGTCCAGCAGGAGCAGGCGCCCTGATAGGCTGACTGCAACATGAACAAAAATGTTGCTACAGCCATTACTGGATTTGTGGACTTAGTCACCTGTCCTGAAAATGTTTCTATAAAAATATGTAAGGGGGCAGTGTTGGGATACCTGTTATATCTTGCTTAGGTATTCATGCATCTCCCCTGTTACCTTGGTTCCTAGCTGCTCAGCCAGTGTGAGTGTTCTGCGTGGAATGTTGGTGTTATGGAGATGAATGGAATGTTTGGGTGCCTGTGTGGTGAGATGGGACAGTTGGAGAATGGGCTGATGGGGCTGCTGTACTTATATGCCATCCTTCAACTGAGACTAATATACAATCTTCAAAGATACCCCTCGGCTACTAGTCATTCATCACAACATAATTTTTGGGACGTTCTGGAGACCGACCCATACATACAACTGGTTTTTCTGAAGCTGTCACTGCAAAGAAGATTGAAAAACTAAAGGAACTAACTGAAACTTAAAGGTTCAAGTAGCAAGCAATGAGCCAGAAGCACTACGCATGAAAGCCTCACCAGTGTCCTTCTAATTGGACGGCCCCAGCCAGGGCATGCTTCATTTGCTCACTTCATTTGAATTTCATCTTATGAGTGTTTCCAACAACCTGATGTTTAAGGAGCTGTCAGCACTGAAATGTAAAATACCAATGGAAGATGCTTGGCATTATTGGCTGTTTCTTGTGTCCGTAATTTACGCTTCCAGAAGTTTTGCTAGTTATGAATCCTAAGGAAATAATACTGCGCATGAGATGGACACCTCATCGTACAGCTCTATTCCTGTGTGCTGGGAAATTCATAGACTTGAAGCCATCTGTAACAAGTACTGCCAACCTGTTGGATTTGGGCGAAATTGTTGTCTTTTATATGGTCGGGCACCGTCTATTAATTTGTGTACAAGTTTCCAGAGGTGATTTGAACTTACACATCACCGCTGATTTTATCGGTGTTACACTGTCATTACAGGACACAAAGCTGTCTTTTAGGCCTGGGTGTGCGGGTAACAGTGAGTAAATGGCTTCAAGTTTGCTTTATTTTCAATATGCCTTTGGTTTGACTTCAAACAATTCACCGTTACTGCAGCGCAAGACAAGCGCGAGGTTCACCTGTTTGAATGCCCACGTGGATGCCTCAGCGGGGATCGTCAAACCACCAAACTGTTACGATGCACAGTTCCAGCTCGAGGACACATGCTGTGCTGCACTGTTTGGTGCAAGTATGCACAAGAAGGCACACCGCATGCTGCTGCACTGCATGCCACCATCATTGTTGGGGGCAGCGCGCACGTCTCGATGATGCGTTTAAGGTGGTGATGTTCAGTCCACTTTCCAGCCGCTCGTTGGGTCGTGTGTGGTGTACTAGGATGTCTGGAGGTGCAATGCGGCTGTTGCCGTCGCTCCTCCGCGACTCATGTTGACGGCACATAAGGACCTACTGCGAGTGCTCCAGTCACTTATGGTAAGGTAGCTGTGTCTGGTATCCAGATATTCATCATTTTTCTCAATGTTTTAAGCACATGTATCATCTTGTGGTCATTATAACATCAGGACAATTCTCAGTTAATGGATATCGGCATTTAAAATTACAATGTGAGCTGTCATTTTACTTTATTTTCAGCACACTAGTATTTGAAGTATTTTTCTTTGGCGTCATTCTTGGCTACAGCATATTCTAAATTTGGTGACATGACTGCCACGAGCTGGTCAGCAAGGAGGTCCGGGCGATGTACACTACAATGGCAGCATGGAATAATGATTTAGTGGCAAAGTGTAAATGCACACCTCTCATTTGCCTTTGCCTAGAAGTAACATTCGAATCTTGTTTTTGACTGCACAGAATTGTGAGCTATAGAGCTCTGTCTCTAGATGGTACATATATATTCATCACAGTTCAGGGCCAATGTGTTGCATTTAATGGTATGCCTTTGCTTTTCATCTTTGACACTCACTATCAGGCTTGCCCTACCCCTTCCAGCCTCTAGAGTTATATAATATACCACTTACATAGTTGAAAGCGCGTATTTAGGGGCCAATTGTACATAGGTAATCGTTTGTGATTACCAAATAGCGAATGTTTATGATTCGCTATTTGGTAATCGCAAACTCCCATGTACAAATATGTGTATTACACATTTTGGGATTGCCAGTGGATCACAGATAGACCTACCTCATGAATATTAATGAGGTAGGTCTCAGTTTGCGACCCATTGGGAATTGCAAAAATCACAGGGATGGTGGCCTGCAGAGCTCAACAGACCACCATGTCTATGACTGCCTTTCAATAAAGCAGATTTTTTTTTTTAAATGCAGTCCGTTTTCCTTAAAGGAAAACAGGATGCGTTTCAAAAAGAAAAATGTAAAGTTTTCTTTTCATTTTTTAAGAGTAGGCAGTGGTCCGTGGAACCACTGCCTACTCTCAAAAAACGGTTTTACAAACATTCACAAAGGGAAAGGGGTCCCTTGGGGGCCGGTTCACTTTTGTGAATGTTTTGCGACCGAATTTCAGTCGCAAAACATTCATACATACCACTGCAATTCATAATTAGGAAGGGATGCCCTAAACACACTCCTTCCTAATACCGAATCACAAACCCAAATCGCGATTTGGTAACAGGTTATCGGCTCGTAGTTGGGCCTTTGTTTATTTAAAAATGCAATTATTGCGTTCGCAAATGACCCGATTCACAGAATTGGGCCGCTTCCAAACCTAAAAAAAGCTTTGTACATCTGGCCCTTAGTCTCAAACAAACATAGAGCTTTAGTGCGTGCAAGGGCTCTCAATAGGTGGTGGGCAAAACGAACATAATTCCGTGTAGCATAATCACTCAAAATTACCTCAATATTTAGGGTAATTGCACGGAATTACGCGAGAAGAGTAATTCTGCATTTAGCGCTATTTTCTTAGCACAAAAGTGCCCCCTCGCATCCACAATGGACACAAGGATGCGTTTTGTGCCAAGGAATAGTGCTAAATGCAACAGAACATGAATAACAGCACTAGCAGCCCTCTAAATGTGCACTTGGGGTAGGATTTCCCCTAACTTACTCCCTGCATTTAGCACTAGTTTCTTAGCGCAAAATACCCCTTTGTGTCCAAAATGGATGCCAAGATACACTTTGCGCTAAGGACATAGCACTAAACGCAACAGAATATGAACAGCAGTGCGACAGCCACTTGCACTCCCTAAATGTGCACTTACTGTTGCCGCTTTTCAACTCACTGGAGGGACCAGGCAAAATTAATAATAAATAATTGCATTTTTTTTAAAATATCACAAGACCTCACTTTCAGAGCTTGTGTCCACTTTAGAAGATTTCTCTTTGGTCTCCAGATTCAAAATAAACTATTGGAAATCTAAGAGAATGGGAATTAACGTTGAGAATTCAATACATCCCAATTCATTTAAGAACCATGTTTATCATTGGACAGAGGGCTCAATGTGGTCTTAGCATCAATCTGACCACTGATACTAAAGACATTTATGATTGCAATTTCCCTACTATGCTAGATGTAATGTTCAAAGATGTTTACAGATGGGGAAAACTGGAAATTACCTGGTTTGGCAGAATGGTGCGAGTCAAGGTGAATTTTCTTCCAACGTTTTTTTATATGTAGTGCAAACCATTCCTCTGTGGGTATCCAGACACTAGTTCACAACCATTAGACAGAAACCGGAGGCATTTAAAAAAAAAAAACGACAAACAATCATGAGCAGACAGATCAACTCTTTATGGATTGGTGTGTGATGGGAGCCCTAGCCTCCCTAAGAAAGAAAACGATTCCTTAATATAGAACTCTATATCATGACTGCACAACTAAGGCCTGCTCTCCAGAATGGTTGATGGCCAGCAAAATGGAACACTGGGTAGTAACAGAGCAAGTATACTCCTCCAATCGTCTATGCTCTTTGTTATGGCTCCCACACAAGAATAAGAGCATGACAGTCCCTGCCGCTTAGGCCACTAACATCCTAATCTCCTGCTGCCTCCCAGTGACACAAGTATACAACTCACTTGTCGCCCATGACACCAACTGAACTAAACATAGATTTTGCACCGGGAGATTTCTGCCAGTGGAGGAGCAAATGACTTCTAACACTCAATGATCTTTATGACAAAGGTGACGTCTGCGTTCTCTTGGTCATCTTATTTACCGTTTTTGGGTTAAAAGACAGGCTCGCATAAGACCACGAAAGCTCGCTGTGCCTACTCAAAGTGGTCTTTTTTATTGTCTCAGTCGGCATTTTGGCAAAATGTTTTCTATTTTACGGCGGCAACTCCAGGCCCTTTCAAATCGAAAGACCGTGCACCGGACGTGTTAAATGACAGTGTGACCAAACAGGAAGCATATAGAGGGACGGCAGCAGCACCCGGAAGAAATGCCATTCTGCACATATTATTTGATGAAGGTTGAAGTGAGTTTACGCTTGTGGGCATCTTCACTAAACACATTTGCACTGACTATTAAACGTGGACCGTATAGATTTTTTTAGCATAACAGTTGGAGGTGGGTTTGTTTGAGGGTGAGCGTCCTGACCTAATGTGCGTGTGCTGACTAATAACTATATATTGTTGAGTATGCAGATTTTTTAGCATAAAATTATATATTTAGTGATTAACGGTTGAGTATATAATTTCTATCCACGAGGGTTGGAGATCCAAATCCCTCTTGTAGAAAGAAGAGTGCTCATATATAAATAAGAAAATGTTTCCATTGGGTGTACTGTTACTTTAATTTGCTGAATAGGTGCATTCGTGAATATTGTGGGCCTCATTTATGAGAAGTGGCGCATCGCTGCGTGAAAGCAGTGATGCGACACTTCTCAGTGCGCCCTCCTTGCGACACCAATGATGCGTCATATTTACAGTATGACGCATCACGTCGCAAGGAATGACAGATACGTCAGTATTGACGTATCTGTTGGCGCAAAAGTGGCGCATTGCTGGAGTTGTGTCGGAAGCTTGATGCAACTCCAGCAATGTTCCTTTCACATGGGGCAAGCCCCATGTGAAAGGGCCTGATTCACCCTTACGCCTGCCAAGAGGCAGGCGTAAGGTTTTGACGCACTGGCGTCCTAGAAGTGGTGCAGCGAAATCTCATAGATTTCACTGCGCCACTCCTATGACCCTTTCTTGCGGGGGAACGCCCACGCTGCATACATTATACCTGACGAAGGTATAATGTAGCCCATGGGTTTACGAAGTGACGCAACATGGCACATTATTTATGCTGCCGCTGCATCACTAAAAGTGACGCAACGGCGGCACAAAAGTGACACAGGCCTTCATAAATAAGGCCTTGTGTATTTTCTATCCTTGGCATTCTCCTGCTTGAGTTACATGAGCTAAACAATTAATCAAAATTCTGGACATGCATGATTCATATGTCACATGTTTGATTTATATTATGTTCTGCAATGTGATAACTAAGCCTATGTGAATATATTTGCAATGTTTAGAAACTCGAGATGTGGACAGTGGACCAAAAAGCTACATATGCAGCACCTGTACCGTAAATTACCAATACATTTGTTTTAAAAACAATACGTTCTTGTGTGCACATCTCCAAATGTGCCCCCTGCCCAGAAGCACCTCCCCTAACAAGGGGATATGAAACAACAAAAACTAAATTGGAGCTGCACCACTGATAAAAAAAAGTCCATATGAAATTATCCACAGGTATTACGAAATCATGATTCAATGAAGAGAGTGGCTGCGAATACAAGCTGTGTATTATTTTCTTCTTTATTGTTCTGTTCATAAAAAACCATCAGCCAACGTGTTTCGTCCTTTTTACATAGCACCTCTTCAGGGCACTATCTCTATGAGGCAACAACCATTTTGTGCTAGTCTTATTTTGAACCTGCACCCTCAACCCCGGCATATGACTATCATACCTCGCGTTCCATTTACCTTTATCTCTTGGGCTTTGGATTACGCCAACTGATTTGCATAGTTCTGCTTGGATTATTACTCTGAAAAGATGCCAGATAACCGCCTTTATACAGGATAGCTCTCTCAACCAAGGTACAACCCATCAATTTGGTTGTTAACTTATAGTGATAGTGCCCTGAAGAAGTCCTATGTAAAAAGGACGAAACGCGTTGGCTGATGGTTTTTTATGAACAGAACAATAAAGAAGAAAATAATACACAGCTTGTATTAGCAGCCACTCTCTTCATTGAATCATATTTGCAATGTTTCTTTCTAAATATTGATGGCTTCATTTTTCGTGGTTTTTTTTTACTCTATTTATTTGCATCCAATTGTTAATGGCGAAAATGCAAACTCTGGTAAAAAAAGAAAAGTTCACACTAGGTGAGTTATGAGCCCAAATTCGAAGAGTAGCTAGACATTCGATTGTGATCAGATTACCCACAGTGCCAAATTTAATATTGGTCACGAAGTACCAAAGTGATAGTGTTACCTGATTTATTTCCTACCGAAGGCTATTCTAAAAAGGAAACCACAACACATTCAGTATCTGACCTGACACCAGCTTGAAAGTGGCCCATAACATCATTTGAATTACTAGAAAATGATGGTTCAACTCTGTGCTGTTTCCTCGGGTTGCAGTATATACTGTTGCATGTATATACTGTTGCATGTATTTTAAGTGGATTGCCTTGAATCTATAGCTCGTGGTTACTTCAGAGTAGACCCATCTGCTCATACATTTTTTTCCCCTCTCTCAGTCTTGTATTGAGAGTAGGACTGGGAGTAATTTTAATTACACTCGAGTAATCAGAGTAATTTTGGTAATTCTATGTTACTGTTTGATGCCGAATTACAGATAATTACGCCTGCTCACATAATTAAGAGTAATTTGGGGGACAAATATAATGTATATAACCTCCCCCTCTCATCATTCGGTCCATAGATTAAAATTAGTGTCATCCATTATCACCAAGTGTGTGCCTCTTATCCCACACTCTCGATTGTGGCTTCCCTCATCTCAAGTCTCACGTGTCTGGTTACTGCATACACATCTTGGAAAATTAATATATTGTGTAGGAAACAGCCATTACAACACAGCTGTTACCACGCAGAGCCTTTACCACGCATGCGTTACAACACATGCACTGTTACCACTCATAGCCTTCACCACGCATTTTTTCACAACGTATGTGGTGAGGGCATATGCTGGCAACAGTGGTAAAGGCACCTGCGTGGTCAAGGCCATCGGCGTCGTTAGAGGAGCAAGGAGATCCTTCCTCTTACTCTTGGTGACCCGTGCTGCACCTCACAAGAGTTGACTCGTCGTCGTCCTGTTAAGGTAAGGGGGACTGGGCGTGTGGCAGGTGGGTATGGATTTTGAGCTTTAGACTGGGTTTTTTTTTTTTTTTTAAAGGAACTGGGGGACAGGGGGAGGTCGCCCCAGGGAACAGATTTAGGGTTCAGGGCAGGGGCCGGGTATTTTTGAGAAGGACTGGGAGCCAGGAGGGGGTCGGTCTTGGGTCTAGATTTAGGGCTTAGGGCAGGGGTTGGGTATTTTTCTAAAAAGAGCGGGGGCGGTGGGGGTCGCGCTGGAGTCTATTTTCAGAGATTAGGGCAGGGGTCGGGTATTTTTAAAAAGGGTCGGAACGGGGGGGTACCGGCGACCGGCTTGAGGACTCAGAGCAGGGCTCATGGAAAACGTTTATCACGCATAGGCCTTTAACATAAATGCTTTACAACTAAATACGTTGTGAAAGAATGTGTGGTAAAGGTTATGCATGGTAAAGGCATTCGCATTGTAACGCATGCGTGGTAAAGGCATGCGTTGCAACGGAATGCATTGTTCCATCAGACAACCATTGCTGCCCTTGAACTGGAGAGATTCCTGTTTGTGTGTGGTGTCAATCATGTTTTCCTTCATTTGGAAAAAGAAGATTCACATCAAGACGGGAGTCAGATTTTTCTTTTGCTGAGAAGAAGACTATAGGTGGTGGTTCCTGTCTAGAATGATTTCGGATTTTTCCAGGAATTTGTAATATTTGGTGGAGTAAACTTTGTACCTGGGCCTTTGTGGCAGGGATGGTTGTTAATACCACAAATGCAAAGATTATTGTACCACAACTTCTTTCACAGTTATTCAAAATGTCCCATAGAGAAAGATTATTGTACCACAACTTCTTTCACAGTTATTCAAAATGTCCCATAGAGCTTTGCTTTATTGTTTCAGTGAGTTCGTACTGATCACGTAGTTGTTCTACAGAGCTTGTTTAGAGGTGGTCTGTTCTAGAGTCTGCTTTTTGCAACAAATGATCTAGCTACAGATTTCATGCCCTCTCTTAGAGCCAAAAGACCTTTCCTGAATTCAGTGATCATAAATTGAATATCTCACTTGGTGGATGGAGCAGCAAAGTCTACAGAAACATCTGATTGTTCTTATTTAATTTGCGAGCGCCATAATTCTCTTTGCTGTCCGGTCTTGCTCTTTGAAGCATGTCTTTCATGGTTGATGCCTTTTGACCTTTTTTTTTATAGAGGCCATTCTTTCGCGATATTACAGCACTACAAGGCAGGGCCAACACGTATTAGTGCTATGACTCAATTTAAGCCCAGTACTTGCAGATGAAGCCTTATGGGTGAATGCTCGCACTTGGATTCATAGCTATTGTTTTCTGCTTGTGTTGTGTGGAGATGAAGAGCAGCTTCCAAGAATGCAATATTACAGGTACTGACTGTGGTCTTTGACCCAGCAGATTAATTTTATTTTGATTGCTAGGTTCTTTCTGCCCTGTGGAAGCTTTTGGATTCTGGTTGGGAGATGGGGGAAAACAGACTTGTCCCTTGTTTAGTCATGACCAGCCACCAAGATCTCCACTGCTTTTAAAAGTCACATTTCAGAGACCTAGTGTCGGTCCTTTCCACATTATCTGCATTTCAGAGAGGATGACGGGTCAAACACTGCCCCCCACCCGCAGCCAGCTGCGACCATCAACGCTTATTATGTGTGGCCTTTGGCCTCAGCAGCAGCTCAAAGTGGCCATCTACATTCATCAGAGGTCACAGCTCGCTGGGGGTGGAGCTGAATCTTCGTTGTTGCCAAGTTGCTACAAATTTACGGGGTTCACTGCTTCAAGTTTATTCCAATGTAGTCAAAATTGCGTCATCTTTCAAGGAACATGTTGGGTTTTGGCTCTTCTATAATTGGGAATTGCTCTACCAGGGACCATCCCTCAGAGCTCAACAAAGACGACCCACTCGGGCTCCTCCTCAGCCATGCCACCCCAGTTTATGTTATTGAAGAGCAACCTTTGATGAAAGACATTCCTCGATGGTACAGCACAAACCTTCAAAACGTCTTCAATTTTGAGTTTGCCTACATTGTATACTGGAAGAAAATGAATTTGAAAACAATTGAATGAAAATAATGAGAGTAATTGAAAATGATTAATAGAAATATTTTTGGGAAAATATCACAAAGATGTTTTTTAATCTAACAAACAAGGAATTCAATTGCACTGAGATCACAAATAGGGGAACCAATTGGTTCCATGAGCATTCTTGGGAGTTATAATCAAAGTGCAGCCAATGTCAAGAGAATATAATTTAAACCAGGCATACTTTAAATCAGGATCTAATTACACAAAAGTGCCCAGTCTTAGAAAATTAGGAAACAGAATTGTTCAGAAAGGAGCCAAGCTGGCATTTTCATACCGATTTTTTGAATAGTGGATACACACCAACGCAGATAACATAAAAGAGCAAAAGCAAAAATGTAGACAGAGAAACACACGTACAAACAAAAATTCAGTTTAAGACAGACATGCATACAGACACCAATGCACATAGAGCAATTTTGATGTAAGTACAAAGAGACCTCACAAGTGCTGTAAAGCTAAGTACAAATTTTGATGATGATATCCAATCTACTTTGTAACAAATTAGGTTGCAGCTTTTCATTGTTTGCAGTGTGAATGATGACTCTGAAATTCATAAACATGAGATATAATCACTGTTTCTTTAGGGTAACTATTGGACCCAGTGCTTTTTGCAGGGTATCCCCTAGATTTATTTGCCTTCTGTTGCTTTACCCGTTTTGTTGCAATTAGGATTCTGTGCACTTTTTCCCTGCTAACCAGTAGTAAAGTGCTTGTGCTCTCCCCTTAAAGCATGCTACAATGGGCATATGCCTGATTGGTACCTTTAATTTACTTGTAAATTCATAGTAAATGGTACTACATGTACCCAGGGCCTGTAAATTATATGCTGCTGGTGGGCTGCAGCACTCCTTGTGCCATCCACTAAGGTAGACTTTTATGGTTTAAATCTTTTATTGGTTTTCCAAAACGTACCAAGCGAGTATAGAGATTGATGTAGATCTTTAAGGCATACAAACATCTGAAAGCGTGACTGGTTACATGCCATGCTATGACTGGTACATAAACACCTCCAAAAAGGAAGAAGAAGAAACAAAATAAAGGAACAAAAAAACCCCACTGGAGAATCCCCCCCAACTCCCCCCTCCCCGTTCCCACTCACCCATATGCGGTATCTAAACCCTGGTGTGTACATAAATGTGGTCACTTCCCTGTGGGTCTCTTCGGATCGGGGACCTCCGAAAGGTGTAAAAGTCTGAGGTATTTGGGGCATGTCAGCTCGTGAAATTCTTGTGACAGTAGGGACACGTAAGGGCTCCATACCTCCTGAAATTCGTCTCCCTTCCCTGCTAGTGACATGGAGATCTTCTCCATTCCTAAAATATGCCAAATTCTGTGCAGTCAGTTGGTGTGTGTAGGGATGTTCGCCGTGCCCAAATGGGCGAGGATGGCCGGGCCGCCGCCCCCAGCACCACTCCGATCTGCCGGCCTCGGACAGATTTCAGAGGGTATGTTAATGGGTTTGGGAGGCCTAGTAGCACGTAAGCTGGGAACCGTGGAAGCTGCGTGTCCAAGTGCTTGTCTATATGGTCAATAACCTGTGTCCAGTATGTATGGATCTGCGGACAGTCCCATAGAATGTGACTGAGGGACCCCTTGTTACCGCAGCCCCGCTGATCCAGCGGTATACTAACAACAGATACTCTACTACCATATACTCACCTGGGCCCATAAACACTTACACAGATCCAAGTAGACCGCTGGGTTTAGTTTATATTTTTCCTTATTCAGGATTAGTTATTTCTTATTCCTAACTAACCTTTCACTGATCAAAATGTTCTTTCCTCTGGTCAATGGACCATTAGTTGAACTAGTTGATGGTGATAATTAACATAACTTATTAACTATTCTTTAATTAAAGAAAATAACCACAGACTCGGGAAGTTTTAAAATCTTTATCTAAATTAAATGAATGTGAACCATTTCAAATTACAGTACAAACACCCTCATTCATAAGATTGCAAATCAAATCTTCATTAAGAAAATATTTCAGACACATTCAATAACTATGCCCGGAAAGGAGAGGACAGAGAGAAAAGATCATCAACAAATACCATGAATTAATAGTTACCAAGGATGGTGTGAAGACCAAACCCTCTGGCCAAAGGGCTGGTAAGGGTCCCCCGGGGTAGATCAGGAGACAAAGACTTCAGGACAGGAATCAGGACAGGATACTTAGGGGCCGATTCCGATCTCGGCCGGTAGGGCTCCGAATCGGATTCGGCTTTACCGGATCCGATTCGGAGCCCTGTTTCCCGACCGAACCGTACGCGGGTCCGGCCGAGCGAGTACGATGCGAAATCGCCGACCGACTCGTCCGGGCGTCCCGACTGCTCCGACCGACTCGCTCCCGGCTCGAACTGCTCCGACCGACTCGCTCGGACTCGACTCGCACCGCGCAATGGAGACGTTTCCCGGCCGGGTAAGTACGATGCGCGCCACGAGCAGTCCGACCGAGCCGCGCACTCCGGCTCGTAAGAGCTGTCGGAGCCGTACTTTGGGGGTCCGTGTCGGACCCCCTGTACGCGTAGCCGCGCGAGTCGCACACAGGGGGACCCATGGGTCCCCCTACCTGTGCGTGTACGGCGCGAATCGCTTCGCCGCGTACCCGCTGTAGGGGCGCCCTTGTCCGACTCGCACCCATTGAGTCAATGGGAGCCCGCGTACGCGTTGTACGACCGGCTCCCATTGACATCAATGGGAGTCCGACCGACTTCGAGTCCGATAACATACGGACGCATCGTACTCGTTCGGTCGGACTGCACGGGTCCGATTCGGTCGGAGATCTCTCCGGGTCCGGCTCGGTCGGAGAAATTTCCGGCCCGAATCAGAATCGACCCCTTAACCTCTATAAATTACAGAC